>NW_019059840.1:44268-57145 GCF_000696155.1 Zootermopsis nevadensis | reverse complement strand
AATCCGCAGAACCAAATTTGTTTTGCTAACAGCTGATGCATTTCTTGGTGGAAAGTCCGATTTGGCAAACACTCCTCACTCATAACGAAGTCTAATAAGCGTCTTAAAATGAACACATGTGATCCAACTGCATACACGAACATAAAGATCTGCTATAAGCTCTTGCAGTTGGAGTGGTCATTTTTTTATTTGCAAATTGTTTCAATTTGTCCATAATTTATCCCCCCCTGAAATAAATGCTACGAGTAAGTTTATTTTAAGACAAACGAGACAGGAAATTCTGTAAAGGAAACGATCAAGCAGGACCCAGTGCCAGAATTTTATATTCACCAAAACGCAACAAACCAACATACAAAATTATTCAAGCAAAATGTTTACATAGCCTCATTAACGCGAATAAGACTGCTAACAAAGCAACAGTTCGAAGTCATGATGTAATTTTACAATTCTAAGAAAGTCTTTATCACCAAACAAAACTTCAACTGCCTATAATGAATGGCTCTTTTATTGTTTCCATCTTTATAGTGTGTACGTCCGACAGGAACACGAAAATTGAGTGAAAGGTTTATCAGTGCCATAATGTTTCAACTGACTTAAAAAACCAATAAAACGGGGCGTAAAGTATTTATGTAACTCACAAATGTGTACTCCGATGGGATCTACATTGGTTTAAGAATGGGTTCTTTGCTATTCTGCAAACATTATTGAACCTGGTGTTTATTTACTGCAGATAAAAATGTACTGTCACAAAGTTAAGAGCACCACGGATATTTCGTTAAAATCGAAACTTTTTTATGAATTTCGTCAAGTTAATTACCACATCGAAAAATATTTCAAATAAAACATGTAGATTTTAACTATTTTAACTTCGTGACCTATGTAAAAATAAATAAACACCATCCAGCTATCTGCACTTGTGCGCAGGATGATACACTTTGGTGCAAATCCTCTCAACCATCGCTCTACACGAATCTTGAATGCGCCCAAATCAATCACATCGCATGGTCGGTTTCTTAGCAACGAAACATCTCCAGGAATTGTAAACACATAAACTACCATGACCATAAAACACCGTTTCCACTGTGCTGTGACGACGATACATAACTACGCCAGCGCCAAAAGACGAGGCGGTTCACTGCCTCGAAAAACTGTCCGTTTCTCTATAAATAAAATCGATCCCAGATCCGCCCAGCAGCAGAGAGCTTCTCTACACAGATAAAAACATCGTGAACATCAGCATCAGCAGGTAAAGCGTCGTTACAATACCACCACTTACATCTCGTCCTCCTGCCGAGGGCAGGGTCACTGGGACCGAATGTTAAAAGGTCCACGCCGAGCTTCGTCACTTAAGTCCTTTCATACATATCAACCTCCCGCCCTTAACTACATTCCAGGTCCCCGTTCTTACCGACGGACCTACATGCAGACGTGAGTAATTCAAAATGCAAGCACATTCAATTTATGTTAATCGTAGATCTGTAAAGATTTTCCTTGAACAGTCTCAGTGTCGGGTAGGGACTGTGCCTACAATGTTTCGGTAGCCTTGGCTGTATCCATCGTCAGGTAAACAACAAAGCTATTGTTATTGAAAATAATACTGGCTTCGCTTAGTAGAGACTCCTTCTTCCCCGTTACTTAAAGGCGATGACAGCCTACATTTCCTAGTAACTTGAGAAGAAAAAACAGTTTCTTGCACACAGATCATGTGGTCAGTCAAAGTAACACTTTTTTTATTTAACTAATATACTGTAAGGATCTAAGGGGAAAGAGAAACTATGATACACAACCTAAATGTTCTACTTACCACAGTTCACGACTTCAGTCGCTGTTCTCAACGGGTACCACGATACCTTCTGGTGATGGCAACTGGGTGATGTTCGTTCTGTGAAAAAAATAACAAAATTTTCACTAATGACAATTCCAAGTAGCTTACACTTGCACAACTCAATTATATTTTATATCTTTCTCAAAGCGTATTTCACCACCTTATTCCAATTTAAACAATCTATTAATTGTACGAGTAAATTACTCTTTCATTAAACAGTTTGTTTTTGTTCACAGAAGCTATTTGAATATGAAAATATATTTAAATCAACTGGTGTTATTCAGTGCGCAGTGCGATTTAACTGTTACGACTGGACTAACACTTCCGGGTTTAATTAAAAAAAAACCCGATACATTCAAATCCAACACGCCTACGTACATCCAGCAATAGCCCACTGGCATACGCACATTCAGTGTATTTCAATATAGGCGCACAAATAACAGGCCTTACCCTACAGCTAGGTTAATCTCTGCAAAGGCACCATCCTTCAAATTAAACAGAATTTTAAGTTGCAGCAAAATACCTCATCAAGGACTGGAAGAATTTAATCATATTTGGTAATTATGAAAAAGTTTGGCTTTAATGAATATCAAAGGATACCTTTAGTCATCAGTGGAAATATATTGATATTAATTTCTTACGTCACTCTTCATAATATTTTATTTTGGTATTTTATTTTATTTATTTAGCGTTCTGTCTGACGACAGGTCCATATGAACAGGATCCTTCCATCCTTTTCTCGGACTGGGACCTGTTCATATACGTTCTTGGCAGATGATCCAGAAGTGGTTTGCCATTGCCTTCTTCTGTGTGTGAATGGAGTAATTGTTGGGATGCCACGGAGAAACCGGGGAAGCCCCCGGAGGAAAACTCCGTGTTGCCTAGACCACGGCCTTGCCCAACACAAGTTATAAATTCGGGCACCGTCGGGAATTGAACCCGAGACCCCAGGATTACAAGGCCAGCGTTCTAACCGCTAGACCACCGTGGCTTTATTTTGGTATAGATGGTTAATAATGAAACGCCCTCCTAATATGAATTAGGCTGTTTGCTATTTCTTCCTACGAAAACGTCTTTCTTCTGAAACCTACGCGTTTCTAAATATGCCTATTTCATAGTAATTCATACAACAGAGTTCTAGTAAGATAAAAGTAGAAATATCTTGTAGAGTCCTCTTCCGTCATCTCGAGCTGTTTCTTAAATTGTTAATGTATCTGACTTTATTGTTAACATTTCACTGTGACCTGTCACAATTTCATTCTTACAGAATATACATTTTTAATTATAATGCGACCCACAACATGAAAACCAAGCAAGCATCTTCCAAGAGGGTAGATCACCGGGAATAAACCAGAATACGGGACATCCCAAGTATGAAGTATGGGGGCGAGGGGCCACTCGACCGCGATTTTAAGGCAGAACACTTAAATAAACACGCGGGCCACATATCCCACAAACTGTCGAGGCTGTTCTATCCTCAACACATTTGCGAACACACATCTGTCAATTCATTCTAAATTTAAATCTTCCTCGCCATCTTCACGAAAACCCAGCTCAGTAAGGAAACTCTCCGAGACTACATGAAGACGTAAGAGTTAATGTGTAGGCGACGTCGGCGCCTGTAGATATGGCAACAGCGCCAGACGCTCGGAGAAGCGGGGCAGCGCGGCGCGACGCGACGGGATGGGAAGAGCAGGGCGCCGGTTGGACACCAGAACACGTAGGGGCTGCTGGAGAAGGTCGTACACTGCCAAGTTCGGGGCTTCCTACTTCCGACAGGTTTATTGACGTTTGGCTGGAACGGCAGTAGAGACTCCCCCGTCGAGAACAGAAAGCCTTCCTATTCGTAACAGTGTTTTAAAGTTGAGGAATGGGGTCCACAAAAATGAAACCTAAAATTATTCTTCTGCACATCGAAGTTGACACTAAACGACTCGTGAATTAACTAGCGTGCATCTGTTACCTGATCTAACTTCTCTTCCTTACAGTAAAATTTCCTTTTACATAATTCCTTAAAGGTACTGGTCTGGCAATAATCTTCCATGAAGTCTAAATTCGGTTTAGTTTCGTACTAAAACGGCAATGGACCAGAGTCTCACGAATTACGGCCGTTCATTACGAACTCCCAAACCCTTAAGCTGCACACCAAACACAGCGTATGCTCACTGTAAGCTTCTCTTCAGGGACATACAGAACGTCCCAAAAATATGTACACACACACACATTCGAATTACATTAAGACACATCACGAAACTAAACCATTACATAAGTCAGAACTGGCACTCGGTGAATTAGCTAATCTAATGGAGCTGCTCAAAATGGCCACAGTTAGCTTCGTGGCACAGTTGAAAGCGGTGAGCAACTGTCAAGCGGCCACCAAAGTATTATAGTGTGAATACAACTTTTTGAGACGCCTGTATTTATTTATTTTTCTTACAAATCGCCAAAAACTGTTATTGTCGCTGACATAGAACTTTTAAATCATCGAATACGGCATCCCAATCTCAAATTATCTGTACAGGGAAGGAACAGGTGAATACGTGTAAAATAAAGCAATCAATCTGCAGAAGCTCTTTTATGATTCTGTTCAATTAAGAGCCACCAACAAGAAATCACACGTGTGCTAAGATAATTCGACATTTTAGCAATCATTAACGCAAATGTCTTATTCATAATGAACTGTAAATGTCTTCGTTAACTTATCTACAGGCAATGTCCATGTCATTTTGTCTCGTTTAGCACTTCTGTAAAATTTAAAGTCTACTTATGCTAATTAACTGTTTTACTGACAATAGTACTGCAGCGGAACAGTAATCTTTTCCACTGACATTGTCTTTTGTCGTTCTATTTCATACTGCACACTAGCAGCAAAGATGATGCATCGCGTTCTGTCTTAATATCGACATTCCTTCCCAAGCGGCGCCTCTGAGAACTTCTTAAAAATTCCATTTCGGTAGCCTGGTCCCCAACTTTTCGCTTATGTACATACTCGTTCCTGCAAATTTGTCGATATTTCATACTTACATGCGAAGAGTGCCTGAATCTGCGATGCATCTTTAAACAAAGAAAAAATACCGGGGGGGGGGGGAAACTAAAACAAACAACTTTCAAGCAGGGCTCTGTGTAACTTCTTGTTCGAGCATAAATCATCGATTCGATGATTTGAAAATCCGCCACACAAGAATTCTAGACAGACAGACTGGCTGACGAAACGAAAAGTGATAATCATTCTATATTCAACTTCATAATATTCCTAATTAGGTAAAATGGTATCTAAGAACGAACTCCCTCACTCGGAAATGTCAATTTAAAATCAGTCTGGAACGAGCATATACCAATTGGATTACAAAGCCAAAACCAAACAAAAATCATAAAAAAATAACAGAAACATAATTTCAGAAATATTTTCTATGGGTTCAATTATCTGAAGAGGCACGTGCGAAGAGACGCTAACTCCCTAGACCACTGCAAGATTTGTGGCAATTCATACGAAACTTAAAATAACCGACGGGGCTACCCCACCTCGCTCTAACTTGACGTCAACAGCGCCACCGGAACAGCGTAGCACCGATAAAATATTACATATACAGTGGCTCAAAAATATTTACATACGCACTCAATGAACATTTTAATACACAAACCATTACATGTCAGCGTAGGAACTTAATAAACTAACGAATGTACGTAGTATATGTGTTTAAAATGACCACCGTTCACGTCTTCCGCAAACACACGGAGATCGACATCACAGTTAAAATTCCGTATTATACCGTATATACATTTTTGGGACATCTTGTACTATAATAAGCCAATCCCGATGAAGATGGATGTCTTCTGGGTCGTAATGCAGGGCGCTGATGATGGAGGCAGCAAGGACCTCTGAAACGTTGGTAAACTTCTAGCAGAGTACACCGCGTATGATCTATACATAACAAATATCCACCTAGAATATCGAAACAGACTCGTACAAACCAGATGTACCAAGAGTCCATAAATAAGGGTACAGACCCGGACTAAACCTAGGTCAGTGGACAAGAAGAGTACGAGGATGTCGCCCTGCGGGAGTGAACAATGCGATGGAACGAGGAAGATAGTGGCGTCACGACGCGCATCAAAATAAGTACGACAGACATACTGACGTCAAAGTCGAGTAAGGAAGAACAACTACCGAGTATCCTTCGCCGATCTTGACACCTGAGAACATCTCGGCAATACAAACACAGCAAAAGTTATGAGCAAGACTGGGTTAAAGCACCTTACACCGACGTCTCTCACAGACGCACATCAACGCCACGTATTGTAAAATGTTTTACATATGTCTACAAACGCATTCTGACTCCTTTTCCTTAATTATCTGCCAACAGTTATATTCAAACAGCTCTCCGTCTTAATTTTTATTTACTAAAAAACTGTCAAAATTTAAGTAAAGTAAAGTTTGTCCAACTACACGCCATGTAGGCGCTTGGGGTGAGTGGAGGTATAGCTCCTCTCTTCCTTGACCTCGGCACTAGATGGGGGTGAGTGGTCAGCATCACGCCCCGGCCGGCTTTACCCCCGGGAAAGGACCCCGGTACCCATTGTAGAGGAGGCTGGGTGGGCCCCAGAGCCGGTCTGGACGCAGAGGCTAGAGGAAAAATCCTCAGCCCCCGTCGGGGATCGAACCCCGGTCGTCCAGCCCGTAGCTAGTCACTATACTGACTGAGCTAAATTTAAGGGAAATTCTATACTACATGAGCAACGTTCATAAAAGCTGTCTAGGTGAACGTACCTGACGTCTAGCTAGACAACTGTGATGAGAAATTAAGTCTCGGTAAGATGTTTTGCGTCTACTCTTTCAACATTTAGACAAAACAAGTTTTACATGATAACATGTCTATTTTCATCAGCTTGTTGAACTGCTAGCGGAAACGTCTCTGAATATGACGTCATAACTAAAAATATGCCGCCATTCTATTGAAGGCCCTTTGTCTCTAGGATGTAAGAGTATTTTTCTGTCTGCAGACTGCAGTTTTATGCATTTTGCTAAGTGGACTAAAATAATAGACCCAACGAAGGTTGTATCAAAACAACGGTCGACTTGTGTGCATAAGAAATGTGTATGAGGTAACATTTTAGATTTCCATGGCGGTGAGTATGAAGATTTCTGTCTTCTGGGTTATAGCATCATGCAGTCTAGAAGTTTACCAACGTTTCAGAGGTCCTTGATGCCTCCATCGTCAGGGCCCTCAGTACTCATCGCAACAAGGACCTATCCCCTAACCGCGTTTCCATGTTCTAGTCGTATGTCAATAAATCTTACGATGACTCTTACAGTGTGTGTGTGTGTGTGGGGGGGGGGGCATCTTTCAGCTTTTTAAATTCTGATTCCACAAAATAACATTAATCAGTTACGAGCAGGAAATGTTAAAAACAGAACACATTCATTTTGCGTTTAGCGAGAAGGATATTACTTACATATTTCTTACTATGGAGTTGGAAACCATTTTATGACTTAGGTTTATTCTAATTCGGTTATACAGTCCCCAGATTCACTGCCAGATCACGGCTGTAAAAATACACAAATGACTGTTTACTAGTCCAGTAAATAAATCCAAAATACTGTAAAAATATTCACGTGGAGTAAATCTTTCTACATACAAACATTTTCCTGTAAGGTGTACAAAAACTAGTACACTACCAAACCGTATCATTTATTCCAGGTAACATTGCAAATAAATCTGGCTACGAAGGATTTGTTCCAGCGATCATTACGTACAGTCTTCTAAATGTACGTTCTGTCCAGTGAATTTGCATTCCACGTCCCTTATAGTCCCAAACGAAGAAAAAGCAAATTAAGAACGAGAAACACAGGACGTTAGAGAAAGAGAATACACAATGCACACAGAGGAGAACATACGTAGGCAAAGAGTGGTTGTTATTTCATACCAGAAACCACCACTATTGTTCCAGCGATCATTACGTACAGTCTTCTAAATGTACGTTCTGTACAGTGAATTTGCATTCCACGTCCCTTTTAGTCCCAAACGAAGGAAAAGCAAATTAAGAACGAGAAACATAGGACGTTAGAGAAAGAGAGAACATACGTAGGCAAGGAGTGGTTGTTATTTCATACCACCTCCAATCCTATGTCATTCAGAAACCACCACTCAGCAAAAACTGCGTTGCTTCTGACGACATCGAATTTCAATGTTTCAGCCGATCGTGCAGTACACTGTGTTTCATTATTCTTTTCGACTTTGGTCATAGTCGAGATTTAATAAAATTACGACGTTTCGGTAGTTGGTTCTACTTACGTCATCATGAGGTGATATTGTTGCGTCATATTGTGATGATTATAATTGTTTATTTTAACCGTCTAATCACAATAAAATGTTTTATTAAATATTAAAATATCATTTTACTATAATTAACATTTAATATTTAAAATATTTAAAATATATATTATTAAAATTATGCTCTTTCTATCGATACGTTCGATTTACAATTTTCACGACATGTTTCGGTTTTCAATGAACCATCTTCAGGTGTATAATCGATATAAATTTAAATGTAATATTCTAAATGCAATCCTTCGTCAGATGTCATGATGTAAAAAGACGATAGAAAAATCTATCTGTTGGAGACCCTGGGTGGGCTAGTCTCAAACATGAGTCTTCTAGACATACACAAATCATTCAGATACAGTGACTCGAGTATATTCTGCCTGATCACTGTAAAAAAATTCGTCGATGAATTTCAAAAATAGAAACTGACTCACCAACATGGAATGTTAAGTCATATCATCCATCTGCCCGCTCCATTATGACTTCAGTAACAATAAAAAATTGTTGAATGCCAACATTCATTCTTCTGTCATTACTGGAACTGTGAGGACGTTCATGCACCACAAAAATATGGAGACAGAAAATTCTGGTGCAATGAAGACTAAACAATGGCCGACTTAAAAATTCCACGCACAGAAAGAACCCCGGTACCCATTGTAGAGGAGGCTGGGTGTGCCCCAGAGCCGGTCTGGACGCAGAGGCTAGAGGAAAAATCCTCAGCCCCCGTCGGGGATCGAACCCCGGTCGTCCAGCCCGTAGCTAGTCACTATACTGACTGAGCTAAATTTAAGGGAAATTCTATACTACATGAGCAACGTTCATAAAAACTGTCTAGGTGAACGTACCTGACGTCTAGCTAGACAACTGTGATGAGAAATTAAGTCTCGGTAAGATGTTTTGCGTCTACTCTTTCAACATTTAGACAAAACAAGTTTTACATGATAACATGTCTATTTTCATCAGCTTGTTGAACTGCTAGCGGAAACGTCTCTGAATATGACGTCATAACTAAAAATATGCCGCCATTCTATTGAAGGCCCTTTGTCTCTAGGATGTAAGAGTATTTTTCTGTCTGCAGACTGCAGTTTTATGCATTTTGCTAAGTGGACTAAAATAATAGACCCAACGAAGGTTGTATCAAAACAACGGTCGACTTGTGTGCATAAGAAATGTGTATGAGGTAACATTTTAGATTTCCATGGCGGTGAGTATGAAGATTTCTGTCTTCTGGGTTATAGCATCATGCAGTCTAGAAGTTTACCAACGTTTCAGAGGTCCTTGATGCCTCCATCGTCAGGGCCCTCAGTACTCATCGCAACAAGGACCTATCCCCTAACCGCGTTTCCATGTTCTAGTCGTATGTCAATAAATCTTACGATGACTCTTACAGTGTGTGTGTGTGTGTGGGGGGGGGGGCATCTTTCAGCTTTTTAAATTCTGATTCCACAAAATAACATTAATCAGTTACGAGCAGGAAATGTTAAAAACAGAACACATTCATTTTGCGTTTAGCGAGAAGGATATTACTTACATATTTCTTACTATGGAGTTGGAAACCATTTTATGACTTAGGTTTATTCTAATTCGGTTATACAGTCCCCAGATTCACTGCCAGATCACGGCTGTAAAAATACACAAATGACTGTTTACTAGTCCAGTAAATAAATCCAAAATACTGTAAAAATATTCACGTGGAGTAAATCTTTCTACATACAAACATTTTCCTGTAAGGTGTACAAAAACTAGTACACTACCACACCGTATCATTTATTCCAGGTAACATTGCAAATAAATCTGGCTACGAAGGATTTGTTCCAGCGATCATTACGTACAGTCTTCTAAATGTACGTTCTGTACAGTGAATTTGCATTCCACGTCCCTTTTAGTCCCAAACGAAGGAAAAGCAAATTAAGAACGAGAAACATAGGACGTTAGAGAAAGAGAGAACATACGTAGGCAAGGAGTGGTTGTTATTTCATACCACCTCCAATCCTATGTCATTCAGAAACCACCACTCAGCAAAAACTGCGTTGCTTCTGACGACATCGAATTTCAATGTTTCAGCCGATCGTGCAGTACACTGTGTTTCATTATTCTTTTCGACTTTGGTCATAGTCGAGATTTAATAAAATTACGACGTTTCGGTAGTTGGTTCTACTTACGTCATCATGAGGTGATATTGTTGCGTCATATTGTGATGATTATAATTGTTTATTTTAACCGTCTAATCACAATAAAATGTTTTATTAAATATTAAAATATCATTTTACTATAATTAACATTTAATATTTAAAATATTTAAAATATATATTATTAAAATTATGCTCTTTCTATCGATACGTTCGATTTACAATTTTCACGACATGTTTCGGTTTTCAATGAACCATCTTCAGGTGTATAATCGATATAAATTTAAATGTAATATTCTAAATGCAATCCTTCGTCAGATGTCATGATGTAAAAAGACGATAGAAAAATCTATCTGTTGGAGACCCTGGGTGGGCTAGTCTCAAACATGAGTCTTCTAGACATACACAAATCATTCAGATACAGTGACTCAAGTATATTCTGCCTGATCACTGTAAAAAAAATCCGTCGATGAATTTCAAAAATAGAAACTGACTCACCAACATGGAATGTTAAGTCATATCATCGTCCTACTGTCCATCTGCCCGCTCCATTATGACTTCAGTAACAATAAAAAATTGTTGAATGCCAACATTCATTCTTCTGTCATTACTGGAACTGTGAGGACGTTCATGCACCACAAAAATATGGAGACAGAAAATTCTGGTGCAATGAAGACTAAACAATGGCCGACTTAAAAATTCCACGCACAATCAAATAGAAACATGCAGAATATTTAATTCTTTGGAACCCAAACTCAACCAAGTCCCTGCCTCAAAGAAAACACATCGCGTATCCAACACAAAAACAAATTTTGTTAAAGCCGTTAGAAAAAAGAATCTATATTGGTTCGGAATCATACGAAACCCATAAATACAAGTGCAAAGATCATGAATGTTAAAGCAGGTGGTAAATATAGTTACCACTGTTGATGTTGCAAGGAATGACGAGAGCTGAAGACTTGGTGGCGGAGACAGGAGATGAAAAGTGAGCCTGTTATAGTCTGTCCGTTAGTACCACATCACGACGCAGAACAAAGAGGGACGCTGGCACTCTCAAGGTATTGCCGCTCGCTTGCAATTCTTCACCTATTTTCAGCTCACACTTTTTCATTTATTTCTTCCACAAGAATAATTTTCATCATCTAACCTACCTCTTCTCGAAAACCTATTCACCAGCAGAAATTCTGTTACGTTCGACAATCAATAGTCTATTGCACTCCATTACGAACAGACGAAAGAAAATCAAATAAATAAAAAATAACACAAAAGAAAATTAAGTACCAGCTTTTCACTGGTGAAAAACTTTCACGGTGAGCTTGGAGACATCAAAAACTCGTCTGTCTTTCATACTTCGACCCGATAATTCTTACACTTCACGTGATAACACGAATCAAAATGCAGTCGTATTCATCCAACTTCAAGAAAATATGCAACTTTTCTCAAGGTATTATTTCGTAGAATGAAATAAGAACATGGCGACAGTGCGAAAATTTTAATTTAGTTTTCAATATTACTGCGAAAAGTAGAAAGAATACAAATATTCCTACAAGTTATGTATGAAATATTAATGACTTCGAAATAACAAAAGTTTAATATACTTAATTATAACAATAATAATGTGATACTGATAACGTATCATTTGATTTTAAAATATCTTCCGGAAGATACTACGTAATGAGAATCGGGGACATTTTTTCATCCTTGTTCCTGGGCAGGCCAATAATTTATTCCTGCATTATAAACATTCATTACCCACAGCCATGTGAAATTCAAACCCTACTTACATTGTAAGACTTGAGGTTTTCACAGCGGTGAGTATGAAGATTTCCGTCTTCTGGGTTGTTGCGCTGTGTAGTCTGGTCGATGTTAACCAACGTTTCAGAGGTCATACTGCCTCCGTCATCAGGGCGATGAATCGTTAGTTAACATCAACCAGACTACACAGCGCAACAACCCAGAAGACGGAAATCTTCCTACTTACATTACCTTTGTATGACAACGACGTAAGATTTGTAGGCTGGAATGCTATATCTCTGTGCAATTAATCGTTTCATTACGAACATTCTCCTACTGCAAAGGCGCTTTGGCCCAAAAGTGCCTTGGCCTATCTGCAAGATTTTCCAACATCTTTCGACATTCCCTAAGACGTGGACCTGTCGTCACGTGGACTTCACGAACCTCATACGCACATACGAACAGGTGTGATACATAAGCTGTGGAGGTCTGCTGTCAAAAAACTGTTAGAATCCATATTTTGCACAAGACTTGCATAGAACACACCGGTTTGCTCAAAATGGATCATCACAATGAAAAAAAAATCATGAACTATAGGCTAAAACTTTCGTTTCAAATTGGTCTAGCGGTTAGAAAGCTGGCCTTGTAATCCTGGGGTCTCGGGTTCGATTCCCGGCGGTGCTCGAATTTATAACTTGTGTTGGGCAAGGCCGTGGTCTAGGGAACACGGAGTTTTCCTCAGGGGGCTTCCCCGGTTTCTCCGTGGCATCCCAACAATTACTCCAATCACACACAGAAGAAGGCAATGGCAAACCACTTCTGGATCATCTGCCAAGAACGTATATGAACAGGTCCCAGTCCGAGAA
>NW_019059840.1:18365-29931 GCF_000696155.1 Zootermopsis nevadensis | reverse complement strand
AAAACGGCATACGTAGAGGAAAATCCTTAAAACATCCCTGGCAAATCAATAAATTTGTACATTTGCATCCTTCGATTCGTCTGCGACAGAAATGGAAGTTCGGGAGAAAACCGTGTTACATCTTACGCATAAAGGCAGGCAAGCATCAGTTCACGTCAGACAACAGACTCTTGTGAACATCGGGCAAGAAAGAAATCACTGGTTTGTGTTGTGGTCCACTGCCCCATAGAAAATCCTGTTTGTGATGTCCCTGAGAAAAACAGAGAGAGAGGTGAGTTCAAGCAACCGACCGGTCGCCCGGTGTTCCATGCAAGGTCATAGGATCTGGGTTCTTTGTTCGTCGAGTCTGTCGGCTTTATGCGCTCGCCACATGGCGAGAAGGGAAGCCTCTACAGTCAAAAACCAGTCAGTGTATGCCACATGTGAATGCGCTACTGCGAGTTCGCCTGGACTGTTTATAATCTGCTCAACACACCATCCTGTTTTCCGTGAACTCTCTACTGCCACACGTCCTGAGATTCTGAAGTCCCAAATCCGACCACGGATAAGAAACTAAGAATACCACAATACAATGGTAACCAATCACCTGAATACAGGAGAATTTTGATTATCGGGAGAGATCAATTGATGTGGCCCTAAAAACCGCTCATTCCAGAATACAAACTGATTCTGGAACAGCTCATTTCCTAATTTTAAATTTAATTAAACTGCAACAGTAAATCTGCTTTAATACTTTTTTAAAGATGCATTGAACAGTAAAATTTACGTATTTATTCCCGTATCTCAACACCACGTCCTCGGAGAGCGCATTTACCGTGGAGGTCATGCTCCACGAATTCTGACATCATTAAACAAAGGTAAGAGGTGAACTTGACGCTCTGGCCACCATAATCTCTGTAGATGGCAACCACGAACCATTTCGTAGAAGAAGCTACGTGAAACAATCATTCTAGTGGAGCTTGCAAGACAAAACAATTGCAGGTAAACTGGAGTTGCAATATCCAGTCAGAGAAACAACGACCTTCCAACGAAATACAGAATCTTAAACAGCCGAGACAACTCGGTGAAGTGAATTGTCGTGGGACCTGCAGTGGACAAAATGGCAGTGGAACAAGTTCTTTCTCCTTGGCCTTCGATTTTCCCCTGTCAATATCACTCACCACCAGTCGCCGCTCAATATTCATTAGGCCGAGAAACGGACTATGGGTACGTTCGTGGTCCAATTCCACAGAGACACAGTCTCACCCCATCGAAATAATAACAAAGTGATATGCCACAGACTAGACAAACGGGGTTCGATTCCCGCCAAGTGCAGACATTTCTTTCTTAGCCAACACATCCTAACCGGTTCTAGAGCCAGATTGCTCAATCCAATGGGTACCGGCAGCTCCATTTAGTACCCAAACTTCACCGTATGTGTTTATGGAGCGGTTAACACAGGTACAAGGAAAGGGTCCAAAGTACTAAGACGTCATCCTGGGCCAATTCTAAGCACCTCCTACATCAGACATGATCCTGGACACATTTTAACCAATCATAATAATCTGCAACATGAATTAGGCCCCTTGGCTTGTTCCGGTTCCATAAGTAGCAATGATCTAGCTCTAGCCATCTTTTTCATGGTCGACCCACAGCAATTCTCAAACAAAATGTTAATCCTGAAGCCTCCATCAAGAACTTCTGTAATAAATTTCTGAATAAACTTTAAAGTAAAGTTTGTCCCACTATACGCCATGTAGGCGTTTGGGGTGAGTGGAGGTATAGCTCCTCTCTTCCTTGACCTCGGCACTAGATGGGGGTGAGTGGTCAGCATCACGCCCCGGCCGGCTTTACCCCCGGGAAAGGACCCCGGTACCCATTGTAGAGGAGGCTGGGTGGGCCCCAGAGCCGGTCTGGACGCAGAGGCTAGAGGAAAAATCCTCTGCCCCCGTCTGGGATCGAACCCCGGCCGTCCAGCCCGTAGCTAGTCACTATACTGACTGAGCTATCCCGGCTCATTCTGAATAAACTTTACTGAACCTTTATTTCCCTATCCACGCCACACTCCCGACTTAAAGAATCGGGTAAGTGCCTTCCGCTGTCTCGACGAGCCATGTCGTTCGAATACAGTAGAGAAAAATGGCAACCCCTCCGCAGACCTTTGTAGTGGATAATAATGGTATCGCAACTGAGCAGTCAGTATGTACATCTCTTACCAGTCATGTCAATTCGAGGCTGGAGGAGGAACGCTGGAAGAGATAAGACGTCAAAAAGTCAACAAACGTACAAGAGAGATAGAGAGAGAGTTGTTACTCGATATGAGAAAACATTCTAGAAAATGTCGTGTGCAAACTGTTAACGCGGTTACAGAATATCTTCGGGGGTTTTTTTTAAAAAAAAATGACGTTCCGATAACAGGAAGACAAAGGTAGGTTGCTTTCTTCGAGACATTCAGAGATGGATGACATTTAAAACTATGGCTGTCGAATCAGTATCACGAAACCGTGGGTTGACTTGGCTGCCAACGAGCGAAATATATCGCGCAAATATCGGATGAATTCTGAACAATAATAACTGCTGGTACGCTACATTTTCATAATTCCAAACTGACAGCTTATATCCAGCTTTCAAAATACCTGTGCGAGATGTCCTGCCAATGTGCACATACCTCAACAATCTCTGTGCTATGGTCTAAGACGCCTACACTATGGAACAAACAATAAATAACAATAATTCAAAAATATCGTATGCCAAACAATATCTGACACTGAAAACATTTTTAGCCTATGATCACATCTCGAGAAGAAACCCTTACTCCATGACAATTATCAAACATGAACATTTCAGTAACCTTGAGCTACCTTAAGTTCGGACACGACCGCTTCCTTCCAAATCCTTCCCAACTCACTCACCAATCATCCCGTCATCTGATGATGCTACACAGTCTGACCTAGTAACAACGTCGTTAAGCGAACTATAAATCAAAATAAGACAACGCTCTACCAAAGACCCATTACACAAATTAAAAAACAATCCCATACGCGACGTTACGACGCTAAGAATACAGAAAGTGTCACACCAATCATATGTTCAATGTAGTTCTTTTTCAACAGGCTACGCGTTCCAATTATAATTAACAACAGAAGACAATCGTGACAAGACAACCTTCCTCTCACCTCCCACCCAAGAAGTGATGAGATTTCATTCTAAACGGATCACCTAAGATTTTGCCAACATTTGAACACGGCTACCTCGTAAGAGAATTTAAATTAAAACCACAGGCCAAGGCCTGCGACTAACATGTACAAGATCTGCTCTTTTCATTTCAGCAGAAAGTTAATTAACAAGACGTAAACAGTGTAAACTTAACACGAGCCTTCGGCACAGAAACTCAACAAATCATTTATGGGTATTACGTGAAGTGGTCGTTGCATCTGTCCGACCTAAATTAAAACTGGAAATGAGATGGCAATTTTTTCGTAAAACTCTCCACTATCATATTCAGTCAAAATCAACTCTGTTCTCGTGTTGTATCATACCGGAGATATATTAACGTTTAAATAGCTTTAGGATGGTGTTTAAAACATATTTAAACTCAACCAGCTCTCAATGAGATATAAAACTTCAAAATTCGTATGAACCTTGAAGTGGCATCAAGTTTTGTTTAACATTTCTATGCTGTAAGCTCTGGTTCACTACAAACGTGCTCGAATGGACGAAAGCCGGGGTCATTATTTGGAAAACGTGGGATGGCTTTAAACGCAGACAGCGAGTCCCTCTTTCTGTGCACTTAACGGTACGTTTGCATTTCAAACAATGTAAGTTTCTGTAGTGACAGATACAAAGCACAATGCACAGTGAATTTCACAGCCGAAATAAATTCATTACACGTACTATAAATGTCCCAACATTTTAACACCGGAAAACGCATGAACGGGGGGGATGGCAGATCCAGCGGACCTCAAACCTTACTTCCTTGACAAATTAACATCACACGAATATTTTTTTTTCCCCACAGAACATTTTGCGAGTTTCTGTTGCAAGCATACACAAAAATTATAAACCGCATTACAGCCTTCATTTTTTATGCACGTCTACTATTAATACCTGAATCAAACAAAGTCAAACAAACATACAGGCATTTATACGCAATGTGACTAAATCCAATGAGCATCAAGTTGGTTTCTACAGTACCCAATGCTTAATTTAAAAAAATTAAATAAATTGCTACTTCCCAAACTTTTTACCACCTATTTTGATATTAGTATTACATTTTTGTTAAACATGTTTAGTAAGTAACCACTCAGAAGACCTAGACGTAGATGTGGATACTATTAAACACATCTTAAAGAAAAAGTATTCAGGTAATGAATTTTATTCGACTGATTCAGAGTGACAAACTGCTTCCGAAGGACTACGCCATGGAGTTAGTCTAACCTCGCAAAGTAACTGTTTTCGGGGTTCATTTTGTAATAACATACAGGCCTCACTGTTTAAAAACAATTCCGTACCGTTTTATTATCTTTCCAAACGTAGAATAGAAAATCTCCAAATTATCTGCCTTGGGTATGCCAAAAAAATAGCTTCGATTTCGTACAACAAAGTTTGGAATACTTTATGTGACGCACATCACTGCAAAAAACAAACCAGACGTTTTTGACGCAAAGATTCGTTCCGGTTTAGGTTCCGCTCTGACCCTTAAGTCCCCTGATGGGGCCACACTGCCATAAAATGGTCTATGTCGCCTTTCACACAGTCAGCAGTAACTGAACTACCCACTGACGCACAAGAGGTTGAATATCACGTCTGCATTTCAAAGTGTATGGGTGTGACAAAACGCTTTCGAACCATAACTTACACAACGACATGACACTTCAGGAAAAATGTCTTACAATCGGCTAAAGATCTGTTTTTCAAACACTACAGATCTGCCTTCACATGTTTATCCTAACTACGGAAAGAAAATGGAAGAATGTAATATCAAATGTCCTTGGGTCGTGATGTTATGGATGCTTGTGGTACAAATGAGAGTTCCATCTTTAAGTACCATAAAATACAATACGATTCCAATAACCTGAGTCATAATGCATTAAATTAATTATTTATTACAAAACTGTTATAGTACACAATATATTATTTTGGTACGGAAAGCCAGTTTTACCAAATTTTTCACAGAGCGCTTTTAAGATTTCCAAGGTGCGTAATACAACACCAGAAGAAACGAAAAATAATCCTGCCTTGATACCTGTAACACGTCACAAAATATCAGCTTGTATGTATAAAATGGGTAACAAGACTCTGAAAGTAAAAATAAGAACAATTTGATTTCATTTGTAAATTATGACAACTGTAGCGGCGAAGTACAGCAACAGGGATATCAACATTACAACTGTAACTGGAAGAATGTTTAAAATTACACATGAATATATGCCATTGTATCCGTTTCAACCACAGTACCAACAGAACGGTCATAAAAACGTGTGACGTGCAAATATGTACCGTAGTATAGGATGTTCACTGAGCACAGTAGGAAAAAAAAATCTTAATTTGCGTAACAATTAAAATGCGTATAGTCGGCGCAGTAGTTTTTGGCCGGTGGACATTTTCAAGGGGAAGGCTAGGAGCGAGTCACTTGCACCGAGAAGCCCAAACAAAAGAAATACGCTGTCCGTGCCACCTCAGGTACACAGAGTAGGCCCGTCCGCCAGCTCCGCTAGCTTCTCCACCGGCCAAAAACTACTGAGCTGACTATAATACATTTAAATTACATGGATTTAAAGTGCCATATGAGTTTCAAGACAGAAAATACAAGACATGTACTTGCAGACAAATCAGGAATGAGTACAAATTGTGTAACATGACAAGTTGCTTTGTGCAACCGTCTGAAAGGAGCCAAGGACTCATTCCTTGACATGCTGATGATGATGTTGATGTAATTCGTGGAACCTAGACCTAGGGTCTACATAAACAAACGGTAAGAAACACAGACACGAGTAAACCTCACTCATAACTAGACATGAAACCAATATCCTATTAATTCAAATCAAACAAAATATAAATACATAAAAAAATACAATACTTATGTAAACAACATGAAAGCATCTATGTTCAATCTTCCTTCCTCAAGACGACTATAAGAATACAACACCAAGAAAAATTTACGTCTGACTACGAGTCTTTATCGACACAGTACGAAACGGCTTTGGAAATTCAAGCGAATACAATAATGAAACAGAAAATAAAATGACAATAATACGAGGTAAACAAAGATAATTGGATGAACCCTTAATAAAAGTTTATTTTTATTAAACCTGAGTTCGTGTAAATCTACTTAACAAGTACTTCCACAACACGAGACGTCTATAACAAATCAAGAGACACTTCTTGGCATGAGAGTCAAAGGGCCTACTCCCTCAACAATAAATGCTTGTGGCTAATTATGAAAGGGTAGCATTCACTGATGGTGTTAACAGAAGAGGAGATTAGATAGAGGTCTATAAGAGAGCACATTGTACTTGTGCTATCGACATCCATACTACGTTTGTAACACGTAACTACAATTTTTTTTTTAAATTTATCCATCGTCTGTTTCTTGTAAAAAAATCTTTAAAAAGTCTTAAACCATTAACAAATCACTATATTTCGAAGCATCAATCTCTTCATCTTCTGGTTTAAAAAAAATGGATGCACCTATTCTATTGGATCGTGCAGACGGAGCGGTTCCAGATCTGTGGACCATACGATGATGATGGAAGATCAATTATAGTCAATTTTTAAGGTTTTGAGATTTGTACTGGTGTTTAAGACCAAGGGTAGTTCAAAGAACAACGAATCTACAACCTTCCTTCTGACCTCTCAACATCACTTCTGCCCAGTTACCAATGCAGAAGAATAACTCTTGCTAGACTGCAAACTACCGTATTACAACATCGATTTTAATGTCAACACAACCTAAAACCGGTAAAACCACGCTTAATCGAATATACCATTATCTCTAAATATGCAAAATCACACAAAAACAATGTCATACCTCTGGTAATTCTTCACATCCCGACGCCTTAAGTTTCAATCAGATATTTAATTACGATACCGTGTTTAGTGAAAACATCTCGGCAAAAGTTCAATTATAATTTGAGTCCAATAAACTCGAAACAATTCTGCGTCTATTAACAAATCGACAGATAAAATTCCTCTTTCAAAAACTGTCCTTATGATCTAGTCCCGTTCCATATGACAGCTTCACAGATTTAATTAATATTTTCCTTGCCCAGAAAAAGAAACAATGTCAACAAAAACCTGTCACTCACAACAATTTCAACTACGCACATCTGACAACACCTTAAATAATCGAATTATCAAATATCGATTGTGAAGGGTTCTTACTATGGGCGAGGTCCAAAAACCCAACAATCGAGATTTATCGAACATCTTACACAAAACACGCAAGAACTGCAAACAACATTAACGATGTCACGTGTTTAAAAAGTGTGTCCGACTCCAAAAGATACTGCCATTTCTAGTAGGCCCGTGGGTCGAAATTGATACTAATCATGAAAAGACGTTTGCCTTCCCTTCTGAATTAACCCTCGCCCATCAGATGTTACTACTTGCAGAAGGGGACCTGCAAGGATGTGAAAGGTGCTGCTTCCAGCTTTCCATCATCCCTAGCTTCAACAGCTACTTCCATTCTGTTAGGGCAATGAGGTGGAATCTCGAGATTGGAGAATCAACGCCTGTTAAATCATGTGAAATTAATGAAGTCATTTTTCTCTACCCTTCTATTTCATCCCGGAATAGGTCGTGCGATAACACAAACACGCTTTAGGACGTAACAGAATAATTTACGGTAATATTTAAAGCATTATGCACCGACAACCCCTCTCAAACCCCTCCCCTCCAACAAAAATTAAAAAAGATGATGCAAGATTCATAGTAGTGACACCTACCATCGCTGATTTTAGAAACTTTCCACGAATAAATTATTTAATAATTCCTTTGTGTGCAAACAAAGACGGCAATGTTGGCAAACCTAGTCTTCTCTACGGAACGAAATATAACCTGATTTCTTGGAAGCAATACCTAGAACTGTTAAAGAGAGGTAAAATGTCTCAAACCACGCCATCGCTACAACACAATGCAACCAGAACACCAGGTAAAATGTCTCAAACCACGCCATCGTTACAACACAATGCAACCAGAACACCGGTTGGACGACAGCTTTCGATGAGTCATAAAGCCGGCACCGGAATGCCATCCTAACCCCAACAATTTCCAGCGATGTGCTGGGCACAGCAATGAGGAATATACAAATAGCACAGCGACCCAAACTATAAAACTAATACAATGACCAGTAGTACAGAACGTTACTACAAAACATAAATGGCGCACTACCGGCTGGGTATCCATCACTGCTTTTACGTTCTAAACCCAACAAAGGAAACACGTGATGTAATCACAGAAAATAAAATGAAACTTCGAATTTTATCCTCACAATACCAAATTAAATTCAAGATGTAACATAAAATACGTTACGAAAATCACAACTGGTTGCTGCGATTTTCGGATTCACGCCAAAACACGATCAGTAATCCTTCGATACTGCAGTATGCTTACTCATGCGATTAATACAATAACTTGCTTGCTGTATTATGAATGTGGTACACTTACCGACGATTTACGACGTCACATACACTGCGTGCTGCTCTAGAATCCGCCGTGTGGACGAGGGCTGAGATGAACAAACTGGGATGCAGCAGGACCTCCGAACGTTCACTGCAGGAGACTCAGATCTGCAGCAGATGAAGACGGCAATGTCTAAACGATCGGCTGATCAAAATACAGAAATATCTGATAAACTGCACCAAAACACTTTCTATTCACAGTCTTAAAACATGTATCATCTGAAATAAAGGAACCACGCACCCAACACAGCTCATAAATAACATACGTCGTTATGTTAATTCAGCAGACTCGAATAATGTCACACATGGTATAATAATCGTCAAAAAAGATCCAACCACAGCTTCAACTTAACTCACAACCACGTGAGAAGCTACCCACAATCTATCTGGTCTGTACGATCAAAGCGAATGGGGGAATGAGCGACTTGGAACGAGCCTGTTGCCCCCCCTTCGCTGCCTTCCTTCCTTTCTCTCTGCCGGCCAGCCTGCTAGGCTGGTTCCAAACCGTACCGTGCCGAGCGCAGCTGTGCCGCACACAAACGCAACCATACCTCGAGAACCAACCGAACCGGGACGAATTCATGGTCTCCATGGTAACCCAGGCAAAACGTATTGGACTAATACGAATGGTCCGAGAAACACTAGTGGTGCGCGATTATACATGATCCTATTAGACATTGTTATCGTAATCATTGGGGCTCTCTCATTTTTCAACCTTGCTTCAAATAATTGTTATTGCATTTGCTGACGACGAAAAAGGAATGTTTAGTCACCTCCATTAGCGGGTGTTTCTTTCCATCGTTATGAAACGTCAGGTTCTACAACACACAGCTTTCCTCTCTCTAGAATTTTTAAAAAAACTAAAATGGCCCTTTAGATTTACTGGGACACAAGTAGCCCAGTTTATTAAGGAAATTACACAGGGCGTTAGAAAGTCAATGCGTGGTTGCAATTAATGTAGAAAAGTATGACCTGGCAACACCAGCAGCTCATGCAAAACTGCAGTGATTTTTCGAACGCCCTGTACACTTAAGTAACACAAGTATCATTTGACATGCAGACTACTGAAATAAACACAGAAAACTGTTTAGCTAAGAAATTATATTCGGCTGTGTCCTGGATGTCGACCCACAGAGAAGCAGTTGTAACCGATTTTGGCAAGGCACCCCAATCAACAACTGCCAGGAGGCAGAACTTAGCTACTGATCTGAGTATTAAAATGCGAGATCTAAATAAAACCAAATCATATCTGACCACCATCTAATAACTAAATTTGCACTGACGTCACAATTTAAGATACTCACAGGTTATTTGAATAAAAATTTTCTTGGATATTATCCATCGTCTAGTAAATATAAAACGTAAAACGACGTTTCGGAGATGGCTCTATATCTCCGTCTTCAGGTCCCCATCTCCGAAACGTCGTTTTACGTTTTATATTTACTAGACGATGGATAATATCCAAGAACATTTTTATTCAAATGACTCTTCACCATCGTCAAGAACTTTTAGATTTGATATACTCACAGGTTACTTTATTTTCACAGTAATAGTAACTTACGAAGACTGAGTATACACATGAAAGTAACTGATTTTTGGAACAAGGACCAGTATCGGTTTTGAAAACTATTTCTCAAAGGCCCACTTTAATATTATTCTCCCTTCTGCGCCTGTCTCCCAAATGGTGTCTTGCCTTTTAAGTTTTCCCATTTAATGTTTCAGCGTATTTTCTCGTGTCTCGCATTCAGTTCTTTAACAACAATAAAGTAAAACAGGGGTCGAAGTCTTACGATACCTATTCCTTGCATTACCGAAGCAAACGTCATCTCTAAGTTACTATGAATACGACTGTCGTGAAATACGATTTATTCCTTCATTTAATCAACAATCAACATTATTGAAGAAAAAAAAACACGAAATATGTTTTATGTTCTCTTCTATTATAACCGGAGTAACAGTTCCGGTATCAAAGAACCATCTGGAACAGAAATACACACGAGCTGAACATCCGACACAGGTAAGCCAGTCCAAAAAGGTCACAAGATATTTTAGCAGAAATTTAAACCTGCTTCTGTGGCTAATGTTATAAACTTAATTCCACATTACGTCACGTTGATATGTGAATCAGACACATTCTTGGCTACAAATCTGCATTTGTCTCTTTAGTTAGCTCTGACGGAAACACTAACCCTCGAATACGAGACAACGTCTACGTCAATGTCAATCCATTAATCTGACAGATGAAGTAACACCTCCTTTTCATCAGAAACCTTCGTGTAATTTATTCGAGGCAAAGTACCATTTGTTTTTATTCGGTGTTGGATATTATCCATCTGTCCTAGCCCATGCACTGGTTACGCTGACTACAAATAGAATACCTACAACCGAGCCTTCCAGTTCTTAAGTTCTTCCTTTAATGAAGAAAGGCTGTAATGTATTTGTTCCCATCTTCCTCCTCGCTCGTCACATTGTAAATCTTCATCTTCTTCATGTTAACATCTCAACATCCATTCTGCTTCGTTCCAGAAGGAAATTTTACGTTTCTGGTACGTTCCCCGCAAACTTGAAACACGACGGCGGGAAAATATAAATAGCTTGTTCAATAAATCAAGTAATGATGCTGTGACGAGGTCCATCGTGTGTGTAAATCTCGAAATCTCTTCATATCCTTGTTCCGCGTGGCTTCAGTCATCTGCCACAGAACAGTCAATAACAGAGTTCCGTGGACACGAAATTTGTGGACGCTGGCAGGGATATTTATCGGCAAACTATTTTTCAAAGACATTTAAACTTTTGTAAGACTTGAGGTTCTCACAGCGGTGAGTATGAAGATTTCCGTCTTCTGGGTTGTTGCGCTGTGTAGTCTGGTCGATGTTTACCAACGTTTCAGAGGTCATACTGCCTCC
>NW_019059838.1:580997-596747 GCF_000696155.1 Zootermopsis nevadensis | reverse complement strand
CGAATAATTAATTTAAGGCATTTATTTATTCCGGTACGGACGAAGTAGCACGAGTCGTGTGTAGCGAACAAAACATCGGACTCTCACCATTGACCTTTATTCTACAAACACCAGATCGTGTTATATGTTTATAATATAGGGCGGAACAATTATTAATAGGTCTGCTAACTGAAATACGCCATCACCTTTTAGGATTATTTGGAAACAGAAAGAGCAGATGTGATTTGGAATTACCGTCAGTCGTAGATGCTGCTCGGCGCCAGCAGTCCCCATCTGCTCTTTGCTTTTCCTTGCTCTCAGGAAACCATGGGACTCCTAACAGGTGCAGGAACTTAGTTTCTTTTGTATTTTATTGACTGCTGATTCAGATGTACGGCCAAAATTTAACTCCTGGAAGATTGAATCACTGTATCATTTAATAGCTGAACGGCTCAGTGAATAGGAAAACTTTTGCTACATGAATATGAAATGCAAGTTGACTTTTGTTAGAAGGGTCCATCAGTAAACACCTACGAGTACATTAAGACGAAGATATTCAGAAACTAACCATAACTAACCAACAAACTAAGTGATTAAATGCCTGACAAACTAACCTGTTGAACTGTAGGCGGAGTTTCTCCTTTGAACACTGATCCCTTCCGTAGTGTTAGTAGTTGATCAAATCAAGGGGTAGGAAATAAGCAGTGTGTTGCACGAATGTACAGTTTGTAAACGCGTAGAGGACATATCAGAGACACGGAAATATTAAAATGGATATCAGAAATTCTGTGAGTATACACTATATAATGGGTTCAGTTGGTTTAGGACAAGGCTCAGTGGCGAGCTGTTAGGAACGCGGCGATGTACATTTCACCTTCTCATGAATGACTAATCAGCAGTTTCAAAGTTATAATAGTGAAATGAAGAATAACTTTGTTTTGACTTCAGGCGTCACAAATTGCAATTTCTACCCGGGCTGTGGGACGCAGAGGAACGCAGTATCGTTGGCGTCTAGCGACCTAAGCTCTTGTTTTTAACGTTACTAACACACATTAGACCTACACTGTTTGTGTATGCTCCCACCAGCTTCATTAGTCGGTCTCGTGGAGTATTTCTGAATATACATTCATACTGGTTGTTATTTTCTTCATGTTAACGTCGTTCCCCGTTGTATGCTGTGTCAGCTATAACACTGGTGCACGAACATGCACACAAACTTGAATAACCAATAGCTGTTTATCGCTCTGTTGCTTCGGAATTAAATATTGTCTCCCTACAAAATAAAACTTGTACTGTGGTAGCGTCCTCAACTTGCATACCCCAAGGTCACATAAAAATCGGACACTTTTACAGCACGAACAGCGGAGCCCAGGAGAGTGAAGACAGCTCAATTCGCAGCGTAGCAAAGCTGTTTTTCCGTTGCCTTGACGTATGCAATTAGGCAACGCTACTCAAATTTTTCTCTGCCTGTTGCTACCTTAAGTAGCAGCTGTTGTTGCAACGGAGAAGGCTAATGTTTAATGAAACTCATGGTGTGGGTGCAACCGACTGGGCTGAGTTACAAATGTATCGCATGCCGGATTAAGTATCTTACGATGTGACTAAACGATGAAGAAAGCTGTCATGAGGGTGATAGCCCTGATTGAAAAGGCGGCAAGAACCTCTGAAACGTCTCTAAACGTCTGCCAGACTACACGGCGCAACGTTCCAGAAGATATGATTTGCATACTAGCCGCCATGAGAACCTGAAATCTAACCACTTCAACTGTAGTGAACAACAAGAAAAATGGGTGTGATAATTCTTACTTATTATTGAATTCAATTTATAAAAACGGAAGATGTGACATCACTTAATTTTCTTATTCCTGTGCTTAATAAAGTATAAAATGTCAACCTAGGTAGTAGTGGTTCAGCGCAGCGTATTCTTAACCCCAGCAATGTGTTGAGGTTTGAAAATAATTTCACTTTTTTTTAATTCTTTCTTTATAGTAATACACGTCTATTTGCAAATTCCTAGATCGTATTAACTCAAAAATTGTCACCGTAATATGGACAGATATATTTGCAAAACCAATAAAACTTGCAAAGAGTATGAACATTATGACGTGCACTGTCTCTTAATCAAGTGTTGGAACTTAGGCGTTTGGAATGAACTGTTTAATGTTCTTACAACTGGACTACTGATGTGGTCTGAACATTGCAATTGTGATGTGCGATTCTGTCGAAATTCCTTGTTTGTTTCTCATCAGTCTTTCAATTGGTTTGATGTGGTCCTCCATTTTCGCCTATCTTGCGCCAATCTCTTCATTTTCTCATATTTTTTGCAGCCCACATTCTCAAAAATCTGCGTCACATTCCAATCTTTGTCTCCCCCTACAATTCTTCCCTTCAACTGTTCCTTCCATTAACAAATTAATCTCAGCATCCTATCTCTTCTTCTCGTAAGATTTTTCCATTGACTTCTTCCTTCGCCTGTCCTGCCTAAGACCAGCTCATTTCGTACTTTATCAGTGCACTTAATTTTCAACATCCTTCAATAGCACCACATTTCAAATGCTTCTATCCTTCTTCTTCCCACTGTCCATGTTTCGCTAATCTTTCTTAATTCAAGGTCAATGTTTGACCCTAGTGGACTTCTTTTTTTGAAGAAGGCTCTTTTCGCTTGTGCTAATCTGCTTTTAATGTCTTCCTTGCTTCGTCCATCTTTTGTGATTTTGCTTCCTAAACAACAGAATTAATTCACTTCTTCTACTGTGTCTTTCCCAATGTTGATATTTAAAGGATCATTATTCTCATTTCTGCTGCTCCTCATAACTTTTGTATTGCTTTTGTTTATCCTTAAGCCGAATTGCTCACTGAGTAATCTATTCATACCATTCAATAATTCCTCTACATCTTCCTTCCTTTCAGCCAAAAGGGCAATATCATCAGCGAACCTTAACATTGCTATCCTCTCGCCTTGAACCTTTATTCCTATCCTGAACTTCTCTTTGACTTCATTCATTGCTTCCTCAACATACAACTTCAACAGCAGGGGCGATAGGCTGCAACCTTGTCTTACTCCCTTTTTAATAAATGCCTGTCGTTCTTGGTTCTACACTTCTATTATGGCCACCTGATGCTTACAAATACTGTAAATAACTCGTCTGTTTTTATACTTCAGCTGACTGCGTGTACGTAAGGTGACACGTGCATGTAAGGGTAATACAGTAGCCGTGCGTCTTCAGAGTACATACGATAGCAGTTTAAATTTCTGCAAATCTTAATAATAAAATAACCTGAAAACACTAAGACAGGACATTAATTAGTGCATGTCACATGACACATCAGTATTTCGTCTGAGTCGTGATGCGATTTTTCTCCAAATATATGGCGAGATTCCTCTATCTACGTCCTTTCCAATTCATTATTAACTAATAATTATTCGATGCTGTTTGCTATTCGGCAAGAAGGGCATAAGATAAATATAATTTGTTGTGAGTTAAAACCTTCGTTCCACGGACCAAATATATAATTTGAGAAATATAATTGCCGTGAAATAAATGAATGATGAGTAGGTAAATATAGGAATAACAGTTATATTTCATTTTGCAGAAGTGACAAGCGATATTCAGACGATTTTTTAGCTAATTTCGTCATATGTACTACTTTTATGAACAAGATCAGTACTTGTCTGTTTCTCTTGTTTTATAAGGAAAGTTAGACAGTTTCATTTCCGTTCTCTTTTTTACTGTATACATCCCTCCCCTTCAGCGTCTTTCCAAGCATTTCATTGATTTTCATTAGACTCTATATAAGCGTCATGGGAGCCCAGTTTCCTTTCTGGTGCAATAGCAGTCTGTGGCTCTGGAAACTCTAACGTTATGAGGCCTATCTTGTAATGTATGGTTCTGAAATGTTGTGATGTTTGATATATTGGAATAATATATATTTCTGTTGCGATAATTCATGTGTGTAATGTAATATATACCGTTTCATTCGCTCAATATCTGTAATTTTGTCTCTCGATAGTAATGGAACGTTTAGAAATTCGTATCGCAGTAGATATCATTCGAGAGTTTTCAGATTATATGTGATGTTTCAGGCACTGAAATTTGTTCGATAGATATCTTACAACGCAAAATTATTTTCTCATTAAATTATAATTACAAATAGAGACTCTTTGTAGATAAATATTTATGTTATGTAAGCTTGTAAGTTCATCTGTCGATCTTTTTATTGAAATTAAAATTTTAATTTTTCTGACAAATTCCGTTTTGGGATTTAATACTTTAAGTAATGGGCCTTCACAGTTACGAATACCCCCTTATTACACAAGTCGACTTTTCATATTTGAAAATTGAGTTTGAACTTATCCAGAATTGTTTATAATAAAAGTGTTGTCCTTTGGATGTTATTCTCTGATTCGTGCACATGTGTTCGGCTTTAGTATGGGGGAATCAATTATCTTTTCAGGTAAGTACGACATGTTTCTTGCACTGGTTGAACATCACTACATAGCGTTGAACTTTACACGCTGAAGATACGAAGAATTTTTATCATCTTCTAAGTGGAACCCATATTTGTATTCAGCGACATAAAGTGCAGGTTATCTAATTTATAAGTAGGGACGCATTTTTTAAACTCGAATACTTCTTAGATTTCTTTTATCTAGTAAAAATTGCGTTTGGAGAGTGACTCAGTTAAATTAATGATCCTTGTTATGTAACGTTAAATAAGCGCTAACTATCTTTAAAGTGCTATAAATACGGAAACTACAATTCTATTTCTGTACTTGCAGCGTTACTCATAACACTGCGTCATGAACGTTGTGGGCTGTATTGCCTGCTGCCACCTGCAGTTCAATTGTGGGACGCCCGCGCGTTGAAAATAAGACGTAAACCTCGTATACAGACCACCCACACCGAAATTTCATCTCATATGGTTCAGTAATAGAGGTTTTACGAAAGATAAAGCTTACCTCCCCAGTTGTATCCGTTTAACCATTCATAATTATATTCACGTCTCATCGCGCAACAGATAATATCCATAGTTGCAACTGCGCTTGTCGTTTATATTGGATCGTTTCATAACCTACAAATGAAATGACTTATTGAACACATTTGTAAGATTTTGTGGAATGAGATTATTTACATATACCCTAAAGATAATACTGGACGTGATTTTATTATTACGCCAAATCCAAGATATGACCCTATGTCGTTTGTCAGAGATGCGAATTTGCGTGTAGAACGGAAATAAATTTGTGTTGAATTTGTACGGTTCCCATAGTTTCTTGCAGACCAGCGTAACCTGACGAGTTTAGTGGCGAATCCGAAGTCAAGTCGTGCCGAACTGCAATATTAATAAATCCATCATGAACTGCATCCCAGTTGCTAAGCGTTTTCATAATAATAGCGTGTGGCTGTTGTGTTAAAAAGGTAAAATATTCTTTTGTATCCCTCCAGTATTAGTGGTCTGACGGCGCACCACTCTAGAGCATTCACAACTCGAGGAGTTGTAAGGTAACTCTCTTTGTGAGCCCACACGCTTCCAGCATCTGCTTTTGAGAAACACGCCATTTTATTTTGTATGCAGTGCAGTGGAAGCCATTTCTAAAAACACAGTTACGATTGGTTATGTGGACACGACCACTCTACAGAATATTGTAAGTTCAGTGGCCTGTGCCAGAAGAGATTACTGTGACGGAGCCCTCAACAGATCTTCGCCACTCTCAAATCCGCCCAAAACAAAGTCGTCTTTTTCTGCTTCTCTTTCTCGTCTGGTTTCCGCCTCGGACTTTATTATAGCCACAAAAACTGGAAAGCTCACATTCGTCTAAATCTCCTCGTCAGTGGATGCTGTAAAGTTAAGTGGACCTTTAAATCGTGTGCATGGAAGAAATGGGAAGGGACTTGCTTCAAACCGACTGCTATTAACTACAGCTCGGTGTAGGTTGGTTGTTGCAGGTTTGCTATATGTTTCATCGTACAATTAAGATTGAGACTGAATGATCCTGAGAAAAAGAGAATAAAAGGGCAGTGAAATAATGTGCAAGTAAAGTGCTGAAGGAAGCGATGAATACTAACGAGAGAAAACATATTTCATCTTGTGTACAATTTTTTATTTTGTCGAAGTATTTATTATTAAGGATCGATGGAGCAGCTAGCTCAGGATAGAGTCCAATGACGAGCTTTAGTGGGCTATTCTTTGACAAACTGAGTATACAGTCGACTTTTCAAAGAATTTCCTGCACCATAGAGTGAGTCAGTGAATTTATTAAGATCCACTACATGTTTCAACCGTAATTAGTCATCTTCAGGTGATTCTCTAAAAGTACCTGAAACTAATAAACATGACTGGTAAATTGTACACATATTTCACAAAATTATATGCAATTTATCAGTCATATCTGTTAGTTTCGAGCACTTAAAGAGAACCACCTGAAGATGACCAGTTAAGGTCGAAACATGTAGTAGACATTAATAAACGTGATACTATAATCAAAAACTGTTGTGTAGACGGACGGACTGTCAACCTAACGATCAACACTCAACAGGATGCATCCTTTAAAACTAGAATATTCTAATTTATCTGCCACGTTCTGCGTTGCGTGTTTGCTAAAGATCTGTTATTAACATTTTACTGTCCATCGGGCTTGTTGGTCTTTATGTCTTCTCTACAATTTGAATAATTATCTAACAAGCCCGCATGCTACAGGTGATAATTATTCGATTTATAAAAAAGTATCCTAGTACATAGATTCTATAACTCTGCCGACACTGTCAGCATTTGTATCAACTACAGAATCAGTAAAACGTTAAGGTGAATGGTATGTCCGTCTCCCGATAAAAAAATTGTGATGAAAGTAGAATTTTAGATCGTTGCAGTGTGTTTGATCCACAAGCTTCTAAATATATATTTATTTTCGTGCAATATAATGATTTCAAATTGTTGTGACTTGGACTGTGATTTCGAGACTAGAACTGAATTACAGAAGTACGAGACGTCATTTTGTTACTGCTGCGAAGTCTTTGCGATTGTGGTCAGAAAGGCGAAAACAAATTATGAGAACGTAACAGGCTACATTATGGGTTGCATAGTGGGTTGATAGGATACCATTTTGGTGAGGTACTGTATTACCTACAAATATTTTGTCTGTAATTAGACCGTAAAATGATAATGAGAAAGCGTAAACTACTCTTCTGCTGTAACATTCTGAATTATTTAGTAAGAAATTAATTGCAGACCCATAAAATAGATTTACTGAAGCATATATTCGATTTTTGAATACTTTTGTGTTAGTTTCAATATAGAGTAAAACCTCTCTCGGTTCCACGAAAATGTGTCCAACTTACAGAGGTGTCCAAGATAGAGGGAAAGAGAAATATCAGATTGTGGTCTAATGACAATATAATCTATTTACTTACATACACAAACTACGGTAGGCTTACTTGAATTAAGAATTAATGACATTAGTATTATTAATCATAACAATCTTTTGAAGCCCACTCCCATGCATTGCACATTACACCCCAGCCTCAATAACATTTTCTAAAATTATTTCCACTAATTTTCGCTTCCCCATCGCAAAAACAAAAATTCCATTTCTGTTAACACAGTCTGAACTCAAATACAAGCACAGTACTGATGGAGTTAAAACTGTGTCTTCTGCAATACTGTAGTCCAGTTAAGGATTCAGCAAAAGAATGGTTAAACACTTGCAATGCATTCCAATGATGGTTTCAATGTCCATAAGACAATCCTCTAGAGAGGAGGCATTCATCAGTCAGAAATTCAAAATAACGAAATATGTAACTCAAAAACTTTCCCTGAAATAATCGAAGTTAAGTGCATGAACCTGTCCAACTTACAACAAAAGGGGTGCTCAGATTCCAGGATAAAGGGGTGTCCAAGATATAGGGTATTGTGGACATGTAAAATTATAGGATATTCGCCGGTTCCAATTAAAAGTGTCCAATATAAAGGGGTGTCCAGGATAGAGGGGTGTCCAACTCCAGGGGTTTTACTGTATAAAGCGCTGTTTGCATAGACTAAAGGCAATACAATTAGTAACGGCCACGTGCTTCTTTGGAAAACCATGCATGGAAAAGATTTTAATCATGAGAAAAATAGGGAACATAAACGCTATTGTAGCATAATGTTAAACAAACCATGAGTAAGCCTTAATGTGCCAAAATTGTTTTTATTTCGCTTCTTTTGTCTGTACTTCTCGCTCATCTCTGGACAGTCATTTCCAATTTGAAATACAGGAAGCCCAGTCCCTTAGATTTATTCCATTAGCTTAGTTTAGCCTTGTTCACAGGGGTATTGGCTTGTTGTTTGTGGACAGTCATTATGATGCATCGTTTAAGTGGAACCGAAAAGAGATTGCAGGATAACTACAAACAATAAGTAGAAGGAGTTCTGGATGAACCAGCCGTACGTTATATGTAATATTATCCCAGCAGTGCTTGTCAGAACGGAGAAAACTACGTAATTAAAATTTCACTAATTAGTATGTTATTAAATTTTAATCTATGAAAGAGTTGCTTCACAGTCTTTGCAAGCCTGAAACTGTGCAGGCATACCTTTCTTATAAGCAAGTGTTTCAGGAGCAGTTCGTTTCCCTAAGTTGTACTTCACAATTTATGATTCCGTAAAAGTTTGGTCATTTCTTGTTTAGCAGAGTTACAGTTGGCTTCTCAGAGCGCTTTTCAGATATGCATTTACACGACTGTACAAATAAGTGGGTACATGTGTCAGCTTGTTTTGTATAAGTGTTAATCACTTTCTGAATTATCGGGTAAAACCAGACAAGTAATCAGAGATACAACCTATGACAGGTTTATGGAAGCTGGATTTAATCTAAAGAATGATTAGGGATTAATTATTGAATTTATATGCAGATGGGTTTACCTCGACTTATCATCACTATTTTTCTATCTTTTGTCCGTATAAATAATCCATTAAAACTTAACACAACAAATCTTTTCTCGAAATGGATTTGAAAGTCCCCTGGAACATTTCGTGATAGGTCCATTGTTGGACGGGATACGTCATTGCCTGTCGCCACCAGCCACACAGTCGTACATCTTCTCATCTACGAGGTTAAACGAAACTTGCCATCTGAAGGAGAAATTGCCATACATTCGCAAAATGTAATACAACTGCGAGAATCAGTCATTTTGTTACCTTAAGTAGTAGGATGTAGGATTTGAGGTTTTCATGACGGTGTGTCTGAAGATTGCTGTCTTCTGGGTTGTTGCGCCTTGTAGTCTGGTAGATGTTTACCAGACTACACGGCGCAACCACCCAGAAGACATCAATCTTCAAGTAGTGGGATATTCAGAAAAACGATTTTGACGTCGTGCATAGTAGCACCTCCACATAAAATTACGTAAAATACGTCCAGTGGTTCTCAATTGACTGGGCGGAAGGACGGACGGACAGACACGACCAGCCCGTAGTGCGTTATCGCTATGCACTTAGTGTGAAGAACGCATATTAACGATATTGGTGAAACGTCGTGGTCCTCTTGTTACGCCTAAAACCTCTGCTGCAGAAAGTTCCGGATTTATGTCAGTCTCGAAGCCCGGCTATTCCGGATGTTTTTCATTGTTTTCCTCAGTATCTCCAACCATGGCATGAATATCTTAAAGTAGGCCACCACCGCTTCCTTTCACGTTTTTTTATCTTTACGTCACAAATTACCACACTAGCCGAAGCCCCATAACCTAACAAAGCCTAATTGAAAACACGTCGCTTACAGAACCGATATTCAGTCGGTAATAAAGGTAATAACAATACCAACATGCCACACGAAGCCACACAAGTTAACTCAAGCCTTACCGGTTCTATTCGAATGAAGAGGAGTCCGGTTCGTGTCTTGGTCTGCTCATGACAAAGACGTTTTGTGACTTTTACTTAGTCCAATCTGCGATTTTTCATCGATCGAAGCACGAGTTTCTAGACCGCTCTACTGAGTACAATACCAGTTTAATTTAAGATATTCCAATTACCTATTGACCCTAGTTATATGGCTACTGAAGTTCACCGTATTACTTGGCTTACGCGGGTGAGCCGCGTTCAATATTGAAATCTCCCTGAAGATGGCAACTGCACAGTTTTTCAAAACGTTCGATATTTCATAGCTCACCCCTGAAAGCCGAAATTACATACTATTAGAACCTCTTGCCTTTCTGAAAGTATTCAAATTTTTATTGCTAACGCTAAGTATCTTCACTTTTACATTCTGGATGAGAAAATCCATGAATAAAATTATCTCTCAGGGTAAAGAAGGGCTATATCGGTATTTTTTGCAAGTTTTCATTCAACACTGAAACGAATAATACAACTGGATTTTGTAGGTCTACTTCAAGAGCCGATCACACATATTTTCAAAATAACGTTCATTATTTTATAAAGTTGTATTCATATGTGACTTTAATGCTAATTTATTTAAGATACAAAGCGATTTACTGACTTCATTTTCCTGATTCATGTTGTGCTGAATGCTTCTAAAAGAAGCGAGCGCCGTAAAGAAGCACAGAAGTTTGTTTTTCGTAAAGTTAATTAGGAATAAATTGATCCACTGTGCTTCCTGGTATTTCATTAAACATTTCAGGTAATTAAAACATTAGGAATAGACGATTTTCTAATTTTGAAATGGCAAAAACGCTTTAAGTCGTACGATTTAATGCTCTCACGGCTGTGAGTACGAAGATGGCCGCCTCCTTGAGTGAAGCGCCGTGTAGTCTGATACAAGGTTGCCACCGTTTCAGAGGCCGTCTTCATGATAGAGATAGCAAAGCTTGTCTGCCAGACTGCACGGCGCTAAAACCCAGAAACGTCTTCGGCACTTTCTGTTACACTTTTGTGACATAAACAGACTCTAAAATTGCAGAAGTAGAATGCGTGTCTGCTGTCGAGGAGTACATTAATTTCTACTGTGATAATACAGTTATAATTCTCGCTAACTCAGGTTATATTCTTAAATATAGTTTTTATTTATATTTTTAATCCCTATATAGGCAATCCCTATTGTGTTGGGCAAGGCCGTGGTCTAGGCAACACGGAGTTTCCTCCGGGGGCTTCCCCGGTTTCTCCGTGGCATCCCAACAATTACTCCATTCACACACAGAAGAAGGCAATGGCAAACCACTTCTGGATCATCTGACAAGAACGTATATGAACAGGTCCCAGTCCGAGAAAAGGATGGAAGGATCCTGTTCATATGGACCTGTCGTCAGACAGAACACTATATAAATAAATATAGGCCTATATTAACTTTTGTACTTATGTTCTTATATTATAATCATCAAAAGACGAGTCCTTCTTTAAAATATTCTGTCGTCTTTTCAAACATTCCTTACATTCCTGATGATATTTTACTATATTCCCCCACTCCCCGATCACTTGGTCTTATTCTCATTCAGATGATTCTGGTCAGTATTATTCCACTCTGTTTCTGTAAGGTAAAGTTTAATATTCCTATGTACGCCGTTAAAATTTTGGTAAGGAAACTGAATTGAAGAATCCATCCAGTCTTCATGCTAACACGTGTCAAAGAAACTAAACGTTGTACATTAAAATCCCATAATTCCTTCAGTACATTGCTTTAGTTACTTTAGAAGCAGGAAGGTTTTCTGTACTATCGCTGTCGTATATCATCATGTGATGTGGACAGTGGCGAAACTTTGTCTTCATAACGGGGACTGCGGTGCGTTAGCGGTATATTGATCTCGCAGCAAGTTTGTTTTACTTTGCGTCTAAACAGTTGAACTATACGTACTGTACGTTTTAAAATAATAAAAAACAATTGAATTAAACAGGAGTTCGCGAAACATATTGAGTGTCGACGCTTCGATCAGGAACTCATAGCCGGGTGCTGGCTACAACTGGGAAGTAGAAATGAAGTAAAAGTGCCGCTAGGCTCAGAAAAGAGCGCGTTGTCTTCGCAAAGTTCTGCACGTGCCACTTACTGACTTTCCCTCCGGATAATTCCAGAAAACCACCCATGCTTTTCCTGAACTTCTAAGTCAAACCCCAGATAGATGTCTTTATTTCATCGGGGGTACTCATCGCCCTGATGATGGAGGTAACCATGTCGGCGAATTACAACCGGACTACACGGCCCAACAACCCAGAAGACAGCCATCTTCAAGTTTGTTAAGTCTTTTAGACAGATCTATTTCAACAATCTGATCTACAGTAAATGTTTTCCGGTGTCTATACTCATAAATTTTATTGCGTACAAACTGTTCACACTTGCTTGTAGTGAGTTACATGAAGGTGAACTTTAATGCAGTCTAATTATTCCACGTACTCAATATTAACGAGAATTACGATTATTACAATTTGTACTCTGAGGAATATTTGTTGTCCGATACGTAGCGAAATGAAATTCACCTACTATCCTCACTACACGCCTTGAAAGCGCTTCGGGGAGGAGAGATGGGATGGTTAGATGTTAGATCGCAGATGGTGCTTGACAGGCTGACAAAGAAAGATTTCCAGGGATGCTTCCAGGCTTGGCAGCGGGGCTGGGATCGTTGTGTTCACTCCCAGGGGAACTACTTCGCGGGGGATGGATGAATTTAATACCTGAGATAAGTGTACGGGTTTTTATAGGCGCAGTCTAGAAACTTTCCGATCGCACCTCGTATGATACCGGGCAATCGTAAGATAAAAAGGGATTGTTACAATAACACGTAGATACAATTAAGACCGAAAATTTCTATTTTTAACATTATTTATTATCTGATGAATATGTAACAAATACAAAGTAAACAAAGGCGTCATTGTGTGCTGTGTAGTGTCTGTAGCTTGAAACATTCAAACAGTAGACGTGTGGGCGCAATAAATGAGAACCAGCACCAGTTATGTACCTAAACTCTCAATGAAAGCGACGGAAGAGACAATGTAGCACCCTCAGCCCGCTCCGACTTCGAATACGGAAACAGCCAGCCCATTGGTCCTTTAAGTAGGTTCCTTAGTCCTCGAGGCATAGCTGGTCCGTATCCGACAGGAACTGCCGGAATCTATACATGGTAATACGCAAGTAGCAGGTGTTTCGTGTTATGTTGGAATTTGTACGGGACTTTTGGGGTTTTCCTGTTGCTAACTTCCCACCGAGCTGGTACAAGGGTGACTGACGTGAGTCACATTCATACAAAGCCGTCATCCCTATAGTAATAATTTATTCTATCCTGAAGATACCCGCATAGCCAAATCTCATTTCCTTCCCTTCATGTAAACCGGATTCTGATATCGACATATCCAGTTTATTTCCACATGACAGGCAGTCTGTCTGGATTTGAACTCAGATCCGACTGGAATATTATGCCCTGCTCAGATTTGTTGAACGTGATTGGTGTTTTGTCAAATCAATAATTTTTTGAGTTTCCCGTTAAAAACTATGTTCTGCATGTACATAGGTGAAAATATCGACATACGCAGTCGACTGCATCAAATTCTGTGAACGTTTATGCCATGAAAGTGTTGCAGAGAGGGGACGAACAATGAACACGGCGTCGTAATTCGTTGCGTTTCAGTACACCCTACTGTCCACTTGATGCATTGTGTTATATCTGTGTTGTTATGAGCACACAATTTCAAAACGGAAGACTTGAATGGAAGGGACCGTTTGGGAATTTTAGGTTTAGATGAGAAGTGGGAACTTTGAACATAAATTTTATACAGAATGATTAAAACGTCACGCATCCCATTGCTGACATGTTCTATTTGTCAAAAAATATTTACATTGAAACCAGAAAAAATTATAATAAGTAACTTAAATGTGTACCTCGTAGATCGCTGTTCATCTTGCTGAAACCTGTAGTCTTGTTCGTCAGCTTTTCGTAGATCGCTGTTCATCTTGCTGAAAACTGTAGTCTGGTTCGTCAGCTTCCAAAAGGGAACTGAAGTTCTTAATCCTCGATGACGTTCAGCTCTTATCGTGTCAGTGAAGAAAACGGGATCAATTATCCTCCGCTCAGAGACGACATCTTAGGAGTGTAACGGTCTTTCATGGAAGGTACGCGGATTTTCAGCTCTCCATATTCTGCTGTTTTGGCTGTTAACGTATCCACTTAGGTATATTCATGCTTCATCACTTCAGACAGCCATCTAAAATGTCTACACCCCCTAGAATGCAGTATTGAAGTAGGTTTTTCGTGTCAATTTACTTTACTGTATGCATGACATACGATAAGAATGTTTTAAAATCTTCGTACACTTCCGTAGGATAATGAACTATGAAGAAAGTTTTTTCAGTGACTTTTGTGGAGAGCGTAACTAAGGTCACGGTTATCGTCCAAATTATCGCCACTTAAAACCGAAGTTCGATTGGAAGGTTTTTGTCCTCTGTCACTGAAAGAGTTAACCAGACGAGCCATTGTCGATTTGTTCGGCACAGAAAAATCTGGAAATGTATTCCTGAACACATTCTGGAAAATTAATTAAGAAAGACATGCCAGATGGTGTTCGCCATTAAACATATGATTCACTTGTGAATAACACATCCTTGCACTTCGACTGTTGAAAGACAACTGACGGACACTGCGAGCACAATACAACATGATGTGACCTGCGTGGGCTCTTGCATAGTCACAGCGATATTTTGCCTTTGTTAATCCAATTGAATTGTATTGAATTTGAACCATCAATAAATATTCTGATATTAGTTGCGTGACTTTTCATATATAATAAGTATGTGGACTGGATTATTCTTGCTGATAACAGGGACCAGTGACATACTTTTGTTAGCAAGATATTATAAGATATTGTAGGTGCGTCATATTGTGATTTCATTTAAAAATAGTATTAAAATATATTAAAATTGTCCGTCAATCACAATAAAGTAATGTTGCAGTCAATAACCAACCTCGCTCCGATACGATGTACTTCTGATCTCTCCTCTTACAACTTCGATATTACTTCTCTGACCAATATACGCAGCATTAACATCACTCCGACAATACGATTGCATCAATGATATATAACACAACAATAAATGTTGATACAACGTGAAAAACGAAGAAATGATAAGAAAATTAAAAATTAGTAATTGAATTAAGAGTTTATAACATACACCTGATGACGGCTCTATGAAAGCCGAAACATGTCGAGAATGTTCCATATGTAAATCGAGTACTCGATACGGAACAAAGGATAATATTTTAACTATTTAATTATCTTATATTACTTTATTGTGATTGACGGACAATTTTAATATATTTTAATACTATTTTTGTTAGCAAGTTAATGTACGTGCATGTCTGTAATCCTAAGGATTTTATTGAAGAGCTCAGAGTCTGTTAACTTCTAAAGGGTTCTGCACCATGGAGTTAATTCGTATAAAAAACTAGTTGCTACCGAATTTAAGACAACCATTTATGAATCTGCCCTATCTCAACTGCCTCACTTCTCATGTTTCCTAATATTTACTCTTCTTCTCTTACAGGTGAGTTCCAGTGCCCGACGTCTTTCTGGAGGGCCTGATTTAGTCTACATAAGGCGGAAGTAGATCCAAGTGTACGAGAAAACTGCTAGTCCCCTCCTGCATGCTTTGAAAATTAGTTAAGCGAGATGAGGGAATAAAAGTGTAAGATTAGGAAAACGGTAACGACCAGGACGACTGTGGCATACGCTTTACCTGAAAGTTTCCGGGGAAAGTGTGGCTGGCTTTTGTGTTTAAGTACGAAAGTTGCAAGATTCAGCTGCAAAGTAAAAGTTAAGTAAAGTTTGTCCCACTATACGCCATGTAGGCGCTTGGGGTGAGAGGAGGTA
>NW_019059838.1:567538-580541 GCF_000696155.1 Zootermopsis nevadensis | reverse complement strand
TTTCGGAAAGTTTGTTATATTCTTGTTATTGTTATTAGTCGACTTAAATACACTTCTGTACAATACATGTCGTACATATTGGAGATATGTACGAATGTAAGATCTCGTTCGCTACTGATCTAGAACTCGCTTCATGTAGTTAGCTGTCAAGGAGACTGGTCGTGGCCTACGTTTGGTATTGTTCCAACTTTTGCCTGTATTGCCAACCACTGGGCAGAAAATCGAACCCGGTACCTCTCGAATACGAAGCAACTGTCCTCACCACTACACAGCGTCACTGCACGTACGTGTCTGGGTGTAAAATGTCAATTATTAAGTGCACAGGCTGAATGGGAGAGAATTAAACTCGGCCAATGGCTGTTGTTGATTTAGCCGTTGTTTGTAGCTGATGAGATATAGCACGTATTTGACTGACTACATGAAATTCTATTCATTATGGCATACTCATTGTCATTCCAAAATTATCGGCATATTAATGTCATTTACCAGTTTGGTACTTTTGTAACACTTGATGTTGATTATTTTAAACACACAAGCAAATAATCAACATAACCTGGCCGGAAGTAGCTTGCAGTTAATGAAAACTCCGCATTGTCCGGATTTTCTCTGAGGCAGTTTGTTCATTCCGTTTTACGTACAACGTTGCTTGCTTGTGTCCATCGTGGCCCACCCCTCGAAGTCTCTTATAGGTTGGATTTGATGATCTGAAGACCGTACAAGTAAAGTAATAAGTGTTATTCACTCTGCAACGTGAGAATGTCTTAAGGAGACTGTTGCGCTACAGCAGAAACCGACGTCATTTTAACAATTTGTTGCACACCGCTGAGTTCGAATCACGACGATGCAACAGTGACTCAGGGTAATATTTTTGCCATTGATACGATTTTAATGTCAAGAACACCTTTGGAATGTCAGTGTACTCCAACACTCTAGCAAAGATTTCCATACTTGTTTGTTTGTTTGTTTGTTTTTTGTTTTTGTTTTTTAGTTTGTACGTTGTAAAATCGTGTGCCAACGTTTAGAAGGAATATACAGTTATAATTTTTAGAGACGACGTGAGGAATATTATGAATGTATGATTTGTCTGTGGTCAGGAGAAAGATTAGGTCACGGAATTGGCCAATCAAAGCTATGGGATGAGGAGATGGACGGATGGAGCAGTGTTCGGACAGTAGCAAAAAATCACTCTGAGGGCACCAGAAAGGAAGGCTGTGTGTGTAATATTACGAAAATATTGGAGGCATTGGATTTATATTGCATCGTTGTGGATACGTAGTTATTGACGTTTTTGTTTTTTTTTTGTTTTTTTTTGTACGTTGTAAAATGGTGTGCCAACGTTTAGAAGGAACATAACAGTTATAATGTTTAGAGAAGACGTCAGGAATATTATGAATGTGTGATTTGTCTGTGGTCAGAAGAAAGATTAGGTCACGGAATTGGCCAATCAAAGCTATGGGATGAGGAGATGGACGGATGGAGCAGTGTTCGGACAGGAGCAAAAAATCACTGTAAGGGCACCAGAGAGGAAGGCTGTGTGTGTAATATTACGAAAATATTGGAGGCATTGGATTTATATTGCATCGTTGAGGATACGTAGGTATTGACCAGGAACATTCAGAATGAAATGGTTTATTTCATACTTTTACTAAATAGTTTTTCCACGGAAAAATAATCTACTCACTTACCGCTGTGAGAGCCTCAAATTCTTCGCTGTAATTTCATATAAATATGGCAATGCAAGTATTGAAGGTTAGTAGGCACTTCTGTATAATTCACACACGCTTATTTGTATTCGTCTACGAACAGTGTGCCTATCAAACGTTTGTGATGGTGAAGAAAATCAGAAATGAAAAATACTACATTTTCTGTTTTCAAACCCGGATGCTACTGTTTAAATGTAATGCTATATATACCTATTCCGAAAGAAGCATGTGACAGGGGATGGAAAAACTGAACTTTTATTTTGTTGTATTTAGTTTAGAAAAATATTTAAAAAGTTCTCAAACTTCTAACTTATACAATAGGGAGCCCATTATAACCGTGTATTTGCATATGAGCTTACGTCAGGCACGACTGTCTACATTCCCAATAATGATGCTACATGACAGAATAGTTTTTTCTGCAAGTCCTGCTACGATTACACAACTTTTAAAAGTAGTATTTATTTGGACTGTTTGCAAATGGAACAGCTACCAACGGCAACTCAGCTGCAACTGAACCGGAACATAGGTAGCAGTCGAATTCGCTATGAAGCAACTCTCGTTTGTTGAATTTAAAAATTTCTTCTGAAGAGGAGTCTAAATCAACCAAAAAGCTAAGGGCGGAGTCCTGCCCAGGCGCGAGACATCGTTCCTTGCTAGGTACCACCATTCCTGCGTACGAAACGCATTGCTGGAAATGATAAACGGTGCCTTATAATAAAAACGTGGGTTTGCTTACGTGGCGGAAAGCCTTGACTCTTCTAACTAAGGTTTGTTGCTGCTGATGAGAAGTCGTCCCGTCAGGCAATTTGTCCTTTGTGAAACAAATTCTGGTTGGATAGCTGTCTGGGATTTGAACCCAGAGGAGCTGGATCGTTTTGGCTGAAGACCTCTGCGACTTTGGGGAATATCACTTCAACTGTAGGCGTCCATGTTTGGGGAGGGCGGGCCGAATTACACCCTGGCATTTGCCTTACAATTGAGGAAAAGCAGGGAAAACCTCAGTCAGAGCATTGTAAAGGCCAGACGACTCGCTATGCCGACTTGGCCTTCTGAACATCAGTTCCCCTCGGTTGCCCTTGGGTGACCTGAGTAAGCGCTTGTTCGGCACAAGTGCGTTCCAAGTTACCGAACTAAGGGGTTTCCCACATCAGGTAACTTTGAGTCGAAGCTCTCAGTCAGTGCCTTGATGTGGTGGGCGAAGAATGGAATCCACCTATTCTCGTGAATCTGCCTTTTACTAATGTACCGAGGCGAGTTAGTCGCAATGCAAATACACTTGGAGCTTCCGGAACTGGCTGCTAGCAGCTGACCTTCAGATCGGGAATGCGTAATCCATCATAGGACGGATGACTTGCTTGTGGAGTAGCACTCCGTTTCTGATGGAGAAACTACTTCTCCTGTTAAGGAGAAGACCGTGAACGCCCAGTCGTTGCTCTGCCCTCTTTATTACCAACTAGTTAAGCCCGTTGTCAAGGCTCACCCCAAGACACCGTGCCGTTTCGACCCATTGTATCGGCTGTCCGAGAAACCGCATTGCTCTGGGTTTTTGGTTCTCACTCGCGGCCTTGACGAAGAGAACAGCTGTGCTCTTCGAGGCGTTGATGTAAGTGCTAAAAGTCAGTAGCTAGAGCTCCATTCTACCGAGGTAGATAACCAACGAGAAGCGATCGAATGCGGGATGTGGCTACGATAGCCGTATCATTCGCGTACTGCGCTAGCTCGACGCGGCTGGAGGGTGTAGGTATGTCATTCACATACAAACTGAAGAGCGCAGGGGAGACGAGTACACCCCGGACCACTCCGGCCCACATGGCACTACATGTGGACGTGGTTGACTGGAAGGACATATGGAATATGCGGTAGGCAGTGTAGGATGGGATGGGTTTCACCAGGTCGGAAGGAAAGTTGAGGACGGTTAGTTTGTAAAGAAGGCCTTTGACAAATCGAAGACTTTGGCCACATCCAGGAAAACCGCGCCGGTTAACCGCCTTTCGCCAAAGTTTCCGTTGACTCTTTCAACGAGGCGGGCCAACTGCAGCGTTGTGCTGTCTCTGGGTCGAAACCCAAACTTTTCGTCACGCAGCTGCCCTGCTTGTTTACCTCCTGTGAGACCCTAGTGAGTAGGATATTCTCGAAGAGTTTGCCAACCATGTCAACAGGACTTATGGGTGTGTAGGAAGTCGTAGCGTAGGGTCCTTTCCTGGCTTTAGTATGGACACCATATGAACGTGTTTCAATTCCGGTGGGAAGTACTTCCTGCAGAGGACTGCGTTAATCACTTTCTTGAGAAAGGTTATCGCATGCGTTGGTAGATAATACCACACTCTACAGTGTCGGTGGGGCGAAGCCCTGATGTGGCGAAACTGCGATCGTTTGCTGAATTCTGCAGTACACATTAGCAGGGTTCGAAATTTTATAATTTTATCGTGCCTTGCCTGAGGAGTATTTGGCCCGAATCTGAACTTCATTTTCATATATGTCATCCGTGCCCTACTTAAAAACTAATTTCCTTTAATTTAGTTCAAATGAAGCCCGATTTATTTACAAACTTCCCGGGATTTCATTTATTAGCTCGTTTCTTTTAAAGAACAATTGCAGGTAACCTCGAATTAATTATTTATCGACGCTGTTTGAACATATGAGGTTGTTTTGGAGTTCGAGGAACATTACAAATTATTGGATGCCAAATCCGTAAGATGTAGGATTTGAGACTTTCGCGGCGGTGAGTCTGAAGATGGCTGTTTTCTGGATTGTTGAGGCGTGTAGTCTGGTAGAAGTTTACAGAAGTTTCAGAGGTCCTTGCTGCCTCATCAGAGCTGTAAAAAAATTAAATCGAACGTGGGATGGCCTTCACAATGAATGTAGGTGTAACAATAACACAATAAAATTCATTGCAACTACTTCTTACATTCTGTTGCCAGTAGTTGTTTACATGTTTATCATAGAATAAAACTTGACAAATGTCCTTCACTCAACTAAGACTGGAAACCCACTAAATCTGTTTCTGAGTGACCTTCGATCGGAACGTGTTACGTCAGGAGGACATTGCAAGTAACACCAATCATTACGATTTACTTTAAGTTGCGAAAATGTATGTTCCTTCTGAGCAGGGATTTAATTTGCATGTTGTATGTTATAGTTGGGCCTCAGTGGAAGTGATAGAGCTGACCAGTTTGCCTCTGGAAACCCGTCAACACGTCACATTCATTAAGTCATCATAGAGAACTTGATTTCTTTCAGTTCTGCTGCTTCAATATATTGATGTTTACACTTGCCTCTCTCTGAAGGGCGCCTCCTTCCCATCAAGTTTCATTCGCTTTCTTGTTCTGGTATTTCTGGAGCTATCTTCACGTTATCAACTGTAGATGCTATTTAATGACGAATGAACTAAGAGTCACGTGTTAAATTTAAATGGACCTGGAGTGGGACGATCTCTGTCTGCCTGCACGTCCTGTTTCACAGTTTTACTCAAGGTACTGAGGGTGTGCCCCAGCCGAGACTAGATTCGTGTCGTACTCACACAGAATCGAACAGGCTGATTAACGCTGACATCTTCACCTGCTTAGTCTTTGTTTTGTGTTGCCGTCATGCAGAACATAAGACGTTAGTGTTTTTTTAAATGTCCTACACACAATCCTGCAGCCCTCATTAATATGTGTATTATCTAAGAATGTACGAGAACTCAATCACTGAAGGTAGAAGTAAACTTCGTTACATTTCTTGCCGACCTCAGTGAAAACCATAGACATTACAGGGCTCACTTGTTCTATTGTAATAAATATGGAGTTTTAATATCAACAATAATATCCATAAAGAATCATGTATAGATTTTATGACAAGTATCTGGTGTTTTTGATTGTTTACTGAACGCCGCTTTTCACTATTTGCGTTGAATGAGAGGATGATAGTGAGTAATGAAGTGGAAAGGATGTAGAAGGTAGCGGTCGTGGCCTAATTTATGCATCGAACTTTATTTTGTAGATATTTGGTATATCAGAATGACACGCTTTCTTTACTGAACCTCTTATAATCTAATGCTGAATGCTGTCCTGCATCCACTGTCTGCTACAGTAATAGTTTCATATTCAGCATCAGCTCCAAATATTTCAATATTTTTGGATGACTTGCATATTACCAAATTGAATCTGACACAATTCTAGACATAAATCATCATGCGCCATCGTTTTAAATGACGTGACTCATAATCCCTTAGGCCTCCGTGATTTTTCAGTTGCTGAGAGGTTGTGGACACTGCAGCTTCGAACTTCAACGAAACTTGAACATGCACGAAAAAGACATAAGCTGTATTACTGAAAAGCTACTTATCAGTCATTTAAATACAGGGCTATTCACAATTCCCCGAAACACTACAAAAAATCGATAGACTTGAATGGTGCGAAAGATGGTAACATACTAAATGCCGATAGAAAGAGAAACTTTCCAAGTTTGCAGCAAAACTTGGATGAAGACGGTTTCGCTGAAAAACTGATTTTCAGCAACTAAGATACGTTTCAAGTGAAAACCCACATACCACAACTGAACATATTCGGAATTCACCGAAACGGAACGTTTTCTGTGCCATGTACAAAGAGAAGGCGTACAGGATATTCTTCGCCGAGGCAACCGTCACTGGCAATCCCTATCTTGAGATGATTCAGAAATGGCTAATGCCGCAGCTTCGTGATCACAGCGATGATTTCAGCAAGATGGGGCTACGCCACACTACCACCGCCTCGTCCGCAGCTGTCTCAATCAGCATTTGCCACTACATTGGATCGGACGCATGGCTGTCAATGACCATGCGTTGCTTCGTTGGCCACCCCGATCACCTGACCTGACGCCATGTGATTTTTTTCTTATGGGGGTACGTTAAGGACCAAGTCGTTGTACCGCCTCTGCCATGGGATCTGCCTGAATTGCGAAGACGAATCATCGATGCCATTTCACAAATCGATAATGACATGCTGCAGCGGGTATGGGCGGAAATGGATTATCGGCTTGACGTCTGCCGCGTCACAGATGACGGTCATAAGAGCATTTATGAGGTATGTATAATAAACTTAGAGAGTTTCTCTTTCTATTGGCATGTCCCATGTCACCATCCATTGCACCATTCAAGTCTAGCGATTTGTTGTAATATGTCACGGAATTATGAATAACACTGTATATTAATGTTTAACAATTCAACTCTATAGCTCACGAGACAAAGTCGTCTTTGAATTCTACAGTCGTTCTTGGAAAAAAATTGTAAAGGAATAACGGAATGAAATATCCTGGATAGTATGCAAATCGCAGTGTCTTTTCTTAAAATCGGTGTGGTGAACAGAAATGATGCCTTTAGAGTGATATCTGTCAATAAACATTTGAATTGATTAATTCAAAGCAAATACGAATTTCAGAAGGATACACAGGGAAGAACGCGTTGAAGTTTGTTGCATAGTCTTGAGATCATAATCATTCAGAGCTGAAGATGGAGGCAGTATGTTATTCAAAAACGATTTTATCTACATGTCCATGCGGCGTTGCAATCTTTACGACCAGCATCGATACCTTCATCGCTACGAGAACCTTAAATCCTATATGAGATACGAATTTCCATGTTTAATATTATGTAAATGGTTATTTCTACACGGTAGTGTGAAGTCTTACATCAAGCAATGCGTTTGTCTGTCAAAATACCCTTTTTCCAAAGCCATTCACATTTCAGTAGGCTATATATGAATGTTTTGCCCGGTGAAATTTTGACACTTTTATATTGTTGTTGTCTTGATCACTAGGTTTTGCATGCATACGTTTTGTATTTTTGTCATAAAGTTTGCTACTTAATTAGATTTTATGGTCTCATTTAACCGATGGGCCTATATCCGTTTTATTAGAGGGAGCTGAACGAAACTATTTCTTGTTTAAAGCATTTATGATTGTTTGATATAAAATCTCATTTATGTCTTGTACCATATATGTTTATAGCTTTATATGCTGGTTAGTGGGTTGTGTTCTGCCGTCAAAGTTTTCTGAACAGCAATGAATGGGCCAAATTTAGCGGCCACGTCACATGTAGTGTAGGAAAATCCAATGTAAAATCTGTACCGTTGTTTGACCTTAAAATAAGAATATACAGGCAACGACTACGTCAGTTAATCGAGCAGGTTGGTACAGCGGTAACACGTATAATTCGCATCAAGTATGTAACTACTTTGAATACCAGCCGGGTCCAGTTCTCATGGCTGAAAGGTTTATGATTATTCTTATTTTGCTGGAGAAGATGATGGAATAGAGCCTCAATGTGTCAGAGCTAATTTCCTCTTACACTCCTCCGACTGGAGCGCAGTCCGTCACTTCCATTATACCAAATCTCATTCAGCGCTACGTAAGGTCAGTAGGTGTTTTAGCGTCGTAAAGTAGCCGAGTATATAATGAATTTCTCAGCAGACAACTGTCTTCTGGGTCCTTCCGCCGTGTAGCCAAATAAGGTCTTTGACGAAATTAAGAGTAGAATACATTCGAAGAATTTTTTTATTCGGTTTAAAAACTGTAATCGTCTCGTTTACTATCCAAAATATTGAAGACCAGGATATATAAAACAATAATTTTGCCTGTTGTCTTGTATAGTTGAGAAACATGGTCTCTTATCTAGAGGGAAGAACGTAGATTACAGGTGTTTGAAAACAAGGTCCTCAGGAAGATATTTGGACCTAGGAGGAATGAAATAAGTGGGGGATTTAGAATATTACATAACGAGGAGCAGCGTGAATTGTACAGGTCAACTAGCATAGTCAGGATAGTGAAATCTAGGAGGCTCCGATGGGCTGGACATGAAGCCCGCATGTGGGGGAGGCAAGGGGCGCATACAGAAATGTGGTAGGGAATCCTTCTGGAAAACGACCACTGGGCAGACCGAGAACGAGATGGGAGGATAACATCAAGTTGGATCTTCGTCAGTTGGGCTGTGAGGGTGAGAATGGATGGAGTTGGGTTAGGATCGTGGCCGGTGGCGAGCTTTGGTGTTGTCGGTGTTGAACATGCGGGATCTGCTACCAGGGAGTCAGTTTTATGCCTGGGTTGCGGTATCATTTTGTTTACATTGTGCAATCTGGTTTCGTTTCCTATCTTAAGGCATTCTATCCAAAAGGTTCATCGTACTTTGTCTCTGTTCATCTCTTTTCTTTTGCATTTCTTATGTTTTTAGTAATTTCCTGACATCTTCATTCTTAATGCGGCCGAATATTGTAGAGTTGGTTACCGTCTTTCAGTGGCTTCATCGTGCCCACTGGCTGTTTTGTTTGGGTCTGTTCTACTTGATCTTTAGTATTTATGTAATTTTTAACATCCGCAAACAATAGTGTAGTATACATTTATTTCCCATGCAATAATATGTACACAGTTGAGCGATAGAAACGGAAACGAATTGAATATAAAACTCAAAACAAGGGAAAATAAAATACAACGGGATGGTTTTCGCACGCCCTGGAGCGAGCTGCATTGCAACTGTCATTGTATTCGTGCTTATTACGGCAACACTCGCTCGGCAATTTGCAATTTGCAATTTGCAATTTGCAATTTGCAATTTGCAATCGCCTACAGGAACCTTCTCTGTTTCGATTCCCGTAGGCCTGCTTTCTCTATCCAGTTTATAAGCAATGTCCTCATGGCCTCCCGTCTGCCTTTTGTTGCTCACTGCCTGACAACATCTAGAAGAAGAAAATAAATAAATAGTTTTATTAATGGTAGGGTTCAAAGCATCCGCAATGTTACTTGAAACACCACAGCAGCATTTCAGTTGTTCAGCGTACACGTCAGTGACAGAATCCAGTGACAAGGTTGCTAAGTAGGTCTTCAGGTTGAATGAACGACAGACATATGGGTGCCGTTTCTTCTACAGGAATTGTAATCCGACGTCTTTTCGTGGTTTCCCATATTCCTTAGCATATTCTGTCTGTGTAAAAAGGCCATTTGCTTATACTCTTAGCCTGTAGACCATAGAGTTTCTTTTTTAACATACACATAAAATTCCAACCCAGAAATGTATCATTCTCTTACCTTTATCTTAAAGGTTCTTCCCATTTATTATTTACATCGATACTATTTTTACTTAAGTCTGGATTTACTACCCCTAATCATGAATCCTCTCCCTCCTTCCTACGTATGGAACATATCGCTGTTTATAGCTAATTATCTCCTGTAAGCGCCTTCACCTATAAACCACCGCCTTCCATCACACCATGCCTTTCTTTCCTTTCCTCGTATGTGTTTCGAAATATTTCTCCTTTGTTCAGTTTCCTTTCCGCTCTATGAAAGCCGATTATATCAGCGATGTCTCCCCTGACTTTTATTTAGATATTCTGCATTTCTGTTTCTACAAATCGTCTTCCTGTCACTCAACATACCTTTCTACCATTTTTCTGTACTTTGTGCCGAATATTTTATGTACCAATTTCCTCCAGTTTATTCCTTTCCTTCCTTAACATTTCACCTTTCTCTCATTTAATATGTGAAAGCACCCTCTAATGAATTTGACTCCTCAACCGCCCATAATCTCACACAGCATTTAATCAATCTTTCCATCTCTTTTTATCCTGTTCACTTTACCCATTTCCCTCACGCAAGTGCCATTAGCCACTGCCCCAGGGATCTGCTTTACTTGTTATTAAAATATCTCTCGTAGTGCCGACTACGTTACATCACTCTCCTAAACCCAAATTTAGACATTAAATATTGGGAAACGGTTGCAAACATTGAACGAGACTGAGTGCTGTACGAGAGATGACACGTTATCAATTGTAACTGTACTTCAAAAAGATATCGGTATCTGAAGGTATCTCGTCCAAGGAGTCCCACCAAATGTGTATAGATCAAAAGCCAACCATAGTTGGGACCCGCAGTGTTCAGGCACTTGAAGAACGGGTCGTTCCCAGTATCCCAATACCTGAAGGTATGAGTTAAAATGTATTCAAACGGTAGGTTATTTAACAGTGTTATTTAAGCTATTCATTTCGCGTCAAAATGGAAGACCATCATGGAGGCAGTAAAGATTCCAAAGGTTCAGATCGTGGTCTGTTAGAAGAAACAAGTTCAGAGAGTGTTTTCTACACCGGACTACATATAATATCTTCATGCAACATGCGTTTAGAGACATTAAATTGGCGTTGTTCGATAGTTACCCTTTGACCATCAGATCGCAGCACCTCAGTGTCTACCCCACGACTTTCCTTACCTGTCATTTTGTTATCATCGCTCGTAGTTTATTCAAACGTACGATTTTGGGGTCGTGCAGCATGGCACAACCTTCATATCAAATTTCGTCCAAATCCGTCCAGCGGTTTTCGAATTGAATCTACTGAAGAGACGGGCGGACGGACACGACCAGCCCACAATACGTTCTCTCGTGCAAAGAACTCATAATAATCAGGCAGTCGACTAGAGCGACTTATAACCACGAAAAGCTCTAGCGGGTAACCCGACCAGAATGGAAACTTCTTTCTCGAACAAGTCTAAGAGTTTTGCTGCTTAACATGTCTGCTCGGTGCGTGTATACTCATTGCATTAAGTTAAACTAATGACTACATAATACCATAGTGAATAAAGAAACTGCAGTGTTGAAATACTACGGGACCTAATCATTGTTATCTGCCAGTGTCACGAGGGTTAGGATGCGGGCATCGAACTCATCCCACTTGTCGGCTAGAGGTTTATGAAAGCCTGCACAGAATTTTAAACCTTAACCTCTCATATATGTGATGTATCTACTGCAAAGCTCAGTTAATGTGATACGCAGAACTTGGTTTCATAGGTTTTAATTGAAAAGTCCTTGAATTTTTGATTAAACATTTACGATTTGAGGTTTTCACAGCAATCTTCATTAAACGTTCAGTTTTTCTTTCTTTAGTTTATAATTTAATGATATACCAGTGTCTCTGATTGACAACTGAGTGAAGGGAAGGTAATTCAATTTTTTCCATCCAATCTAACTTACCTCTCTCCGAAATGTGTACTAAATGCTATCGTACTTTAAGTTGTGCCAATATAAAACTATATACCAAATTAGACTAAACTAAAGTATTCGTAAAATCTGTAATTACCTTTCCCTTTTTCTTCCAATGAGGCCCAGTAACCTACTTGAATCCTGAAGTGGAGGTTAGTGAACTTGCTCAGGTCGTAGAGTATCTTAGTTCTCAATTCAGGTCCAGCGACCTGCCTAGGCAGCATTCGAATATTTCTCTTCCACAGGTTGTTTAGGAATTGCTGTCATTTTTTTTGATCTTGTATAGCCTGACGTGTCGAATTTATTAGCAGATATTTCACCACGAAGATGAAGACGCTACACAAAACGCCAACGCAGGTTCCCATGAAACACTGCGTCCGAATGAAGCGAAATGAAGAGGGCTGGAGTCACTATGTGGATTCAAAAAATACTGCGTAAATATACTAGCTGCTTAATGAAATTTACTCGCTAGTAAATTTAACCCAAGGCATAGTGTACTCTCCACTAATCTCTGTTGATTCTCTCGTGGCAAGGGAGTGAGTGGATTTCTGTGGTCTTGGCTGGGAATCACAAACATTGAAGACTGTTGGACAGGGAATTTCAGGCACACGTAGCCTATAGGCTTATTTTGTAGTTTTTTGTTTATTTTGTTTGTTTATTTTGACCAACTTTGAAAACTTGTGGAGCCATCTTATCTACGAACCGGCATCGTTCAAATGACCACACTAAATGAGAAAAAAATATTTTGTTTCAGGGAATGGATTAAACACTTCAAAATATTCTTGTTAAACAAAATGTTTGACTGTTTATAATCATATAGTAACAGATCAGAAGTGTGATGGTGTGATGAGAAATATCGAAATGAGCCGTGATCATAGTGCAACACGTTTTGATGCTACATTTGTGTACGAGGTGCGATCAGAAAGTTTCAAGACTGCGCCTATAAAAACCCGTACCCTTATCTCAGGTATTAAATTCATCCATCACCCTCGAAGTAGTTCCCCTGGGAGTGAACACAACGATCCCAGCGCCGCTGCCAAGCTTGGAAGCATCCCTGGAAATCTTTCTTTGTCAGCCTGTCAAGCACCATCTGCGATTCTGCCTGAATCTCTTCTATCGTCTCAAATCTCCTTCCCTTTAGCTGAATTTTCATCTTGGGGAAGAGGAAGAAGTCACACGGAGCTAAATCCGGCGAATAAGGAGGGTGCAGGATGACGGCCATGGTGTTTGAGGCCAAAAACTGCCGAACTTTGAGGGCGGTGTGCGCTGGCGCGTTGTCATGATGCAGCAGCCAGTTGTGGTTGCGCCACTTTGACGGCCG
>NW_019059838.1:546849-563165 GCF_000696155.1 Zootermopsis nevadensis | reverse complement strand
CATTCATTTCTGCTGACTCCCACCCATTTTATGGACGACACCCTTCTGTCATTTGCAAAGATATTAGATTTTTACTATTGATTGTATACAGCCACATGGCATGGTGGGAACTATACATACGACAGCTGCGACGAAGTGCTAGGAATCACTTAACATTTTACGTATTCTAATTCACGCCTTCTGTGTATCAGTAAAAATGGCAGTGCTTAGGTTTTATCGGTATCTCATTAATTCGAGGCTTGAATATGTTTCGTTTACGTACGCCTTATCAGACCAGCTATACGCCTATGTTCAGGGACCTTTAGAACGGGCAGAGTGGAAAGTCTACATGCAGAATCAGGGAAACCTGCACTTGTCATCCGCCGTTATGTATTTAAGTCGTAAAGATGAGCGTTGTCGAGGAAAATCCCTCCTACAGAGAAGTATAGCAGTACAATGAAGGTTTGTGCTCAATTTAAAGTCAAATCGTCCAAAAGCCACTAGATACAATCAGTTAATGGATGAACTTTAGTAGCCATACCATCCAACATCTCTTTCAAAGTCTCCACTATACCGCCCACGGCCATAGTCAGGCCGCACTTCGACATTCGCCTCTGCAGCTTTCCAAAGGCATGTATATACACCTCCAGACAGCTTCCGTAGATCATATAGAGAGATGTTCACACACTATCTAGATATCAGTAGTTTTTGCAGGTGGGTTGTGATGAGTGGATCGACGGGATTTGGGTTTTTTGAATGGAAAGGCATTTAAATCTCTTTTGGTTCAACTTTTACCGCCGAGCTCCTTACGTACTCTAAGAAATTTGGAGCTGTGGGTAACCTTCCGCCGGGGAATATTCTACTGTGCACAGGCACTCTGAGTTCGGTCTAATTTTACTAGTCCCCTGATTTCACCCACGCACTCATTTTGGAGCTGTGCTGGACCTATTATTAACTCTCTAAACGGGATGACAGTATAACATCGTCAGTTCCAGACCATGTGGGCATCGGTTTCAACGAGGAAACACGCCACGGCTCCTGCCGCTACCTTTCAAGGCGCCCTTGTAATTGGTGTCATCAGTTTGGACTTCAAGATTCTTTTCGTCGGTGTATCTAGGCCATATGGCAATAGGACTGTGGCCACACCCAGGGTAACATGCTGCAAAATGTGAAACCGGTTGTAATCCCATGGAGGTCTTCTCGCTCCGTCCGCCGTGACGTTGTGGTGGCTTGCCTGAGGGTTGACCACACCCGTCTCATACAGGTCCATATTCTCTCCGCGAAATAATGCCCTTCCCCCAAGTTCGCTTCATGAAATGTGCGACTCGTTGTCAGGCGCATTTTTTTAAACTGCCCGAAGTATACTGTCAGACGCCAGAGGGTTTGCCTGCCAAGCACCATCACCGATAGGCTGGGTGACGACCTTCATGTTTTAACACGAATATCATTGAACTGTTCTGCCTATTATAATTGTTTTGTACGAAACTTCTATCACTTTCTGACTGTGCATTGACCAGTATTATTATTATTATTTAGTGTTCTGTCTGACGACAGGTCCATATGAACAGGATCCTTCCATCCTTTTCTCGGACTGGGACCTGTTCATATACGTTCTTGGCAGATGATCCAGAAGTGGTTTGCCATTGCCTTCTTCTGTGTGTGAATGGAGTAATTGTTGGGACGCCACGGAGGAAAACTCCGTGTTGCCTAGACCACTGCCTTGCCCAACACAAGTTATAAATTCGGGCACCGCCGGGAATCGAACCCGAGACCCCAGGATTACAAGGCCAGCGTTCTAACCGCTAGACCACCGTGGCTATTGACCAGTATACAGTGAGCAAATAGTCTAAGGAACCTATCACTGATGTTTGAATTACTTTCATGAGAGTGGTTTGTTTCTAACCAAGTGCAATTCCACCAGTCCTCACTTCAGCTTACATGTGCGATAAAATAGTCTAAGCAGAAATTCAGTCACTATCTGTATGGATAATAAACACATATCATTACTCTGTTACTGCCATATGTGCAGGTTCCGAAACTACGGTGTTGAACTACCGAATGCAAATGTTGATATGTCTTCAACAACCTGTACATAGAATTGTCTGTTCAAATAGCATGTTATTTTGCAAGACGAAGAAAGGAAGGTAAGTTTGAGAATCGATTATTCCATGTTGTAGGTAGGAGGATAGGAGAAAAACAACCACTATTTAAAATCGAATAGGTTTACGTGTTGTTTATTTCCACCGATTATTTTTCCAAGATATGAACCGTAGTGGTAGAGCTTGCAGTTAATTATGTGGCAGGTGGAAACTGGTTTTTAAAGCGGCAAAAATTGATCCCCTACCACATTTACTCTCATTATGAAGTCATAACCTACAGGATACAGGCCAGAATCTGTGCCATCTCTTTTCAGTATGAAGTAACTCGTCACAGTCCACTTCTTTGAGATCAGCGTCGACTAATGGATTTTGCATGTGAATTCAAAATGCCAGATAAGAAAGTGATATCATTTTGGTGAACTGTATAATTGAAATTCTAGGCATGTGTTCATAAAGTATTACACATTCCGGTCTTGGATACCTGATTCTGACGTGTATCAAAGAACAGAAATACAACCATGGCGTTAGTTTATGGACTGAAGCTCACACATCGCTCAAATCGGAGGAGAAGTCTTTGAAAATGAGTTCCTACATGAATATGTAGTGCGGAATGAAGTGTTGTTACTCTTCGACTAAGAGCAAGAGTGCAAAATTACAGAGATCACATCGAGTTTAGAAAATAGTTTGTTGTACTAGCAGGTGTAATTTCCAGCCATACATTCATTTAGATATCCGTAAAATGAACTTTGTCTGTTAACTATCTTATATGAATTACTTGCATTAAGATGTTCATGCCCATAAACAGCGTTAACCAGTGAAACTTTATAATGGAGACACACTATGTCTTGTTTGAGGCAGGAACTGAGATTTTAAGTATTATTTAGAAGAATTTTAAGCATCAACTTGTACGTTTACGGTGCGTTCTTTATTTCTGTTACAAACGCATGTGTCTGGTCTGATATCCTTAACTAACAGCGGAATACAATTTCATTCAATAAGTACAGAGATTGATAAATTTCCACATGAAACACATTGCTATGTCATGTGTTACTGATACGCAAATAAAATTTAAACGAAGTGAAAGTGATAAATTTTTAATCTGACAGAATGAGCGTCTTGTTTGTGTCATGGATTATTACGTTTAAGTGTAAATAGGAATAAATGGTCGGCCCGCTTTACGTTCCAGTGTTACAGAAACGTCGATATATTTCAGTTTTTGTAAATTAGTATAATTGGTAAAATCGTCCATGATGTCTTAGATGCTATTCAGCTTGCGGAAGTTACTAGATTGCTAATCCCTGGACAAACGCCCACGTAATCACTTGGGGGGGGGGAATTATCTTGTGCGTCGCAGGTCCATCATCTAGCTGGCAGACTAGACATTCAACTGACGCAAATATTATTGACCTAAGACAATTTTGACGTCACTGCCGCCGTTTTCAAAGGCTCAAGGTTATGTTTGACGAAGGAAACAGCGTCCCATAAATACTTGCGCAACTGGAAAGAATGAATTTACAGATTGAATTTCTGGAGACAATAATAGCGAAAACGTTAGAATTTATCCTTATTTCAACATTTCTTAACTTACTAATATCATTCTTCCATCTACGCCTAGGTCTCCAAGTCATATTTTCCGTTGAGTTCCGTACGTAAAATTTTGCGTGTAAATTTTCATTTCTGTCATCCATGCTGCATGTCCCGCCCAACTTATTTTCCTTTATTTGTTTATCATAATAATATGTGATGAAGAGTACGAAATGCGAAGGTCTTCTATCGTATGCGTAATTTTCTGTATCTTTCCTATATTTTCCTCAGCACTATGTCCTCTGACATCCTTAATCTTTTTGTTGGGGCGAAAGATCAATTTTCATACCTATATAAAACAGAAGGCTAAATTGTAATGTTGTGGCAATACTTATTTAATTTGATAGACTTTGATATTAGAGAGTTTACATGAATACGCAGGAATGTATTTCAACAGCTGTTATTTCAAAGTAGATTGGTAGATATGGATCGTTAAACTGCATGAAACTTGTGTGTTTACACAGACTGTATTGTATGGCTGTGCACAGACTGTCCGAACCTAAACAACATAATATTTTGCTACTCCTTTGTGAATTGTCATGTTAAATATAACAGATGCCATTTTTATGCATTCTTTGAATGATGTGCAAGATGAACACATGCCTGTCTGTCCGCACGATTCAACTCAAAATCTGCTGGACGTATTTGGATTAAATTTGGTGTAAAAGATATGACATTAGTGTCTACCCTAAATTCGTACTTCTTAATTTCTTACAATCTGTAATACTAACATGGCGGGCAAACGAACTTGTGTGGTGGAATCGACAGTAGCGTCACTTAATATAAGGGTATACATTGATGTACGGCAGGCATGTCAAACTAAAGTACTTATCGGTGTGAGCAGTTATTTACAATTATGAAAGGAAATAAGTCTCCTGTCAGATCCAGAATTACTGACATTCACCTTGGGTCAGTTTTGAAAGTAATCACTGCGAACAAGATTTCCCCCGAAGTAGGAAAGATAGTAGCAGAGAAGAAATGCCAAGTGTCAGGAAGAAAACTTTAATTTTATCGTTCTTCTTGTTCTTTTTTTATATGCTATATTTTTCGAAATAAACCTACGTTGAATTTTTTTTTGTGGCCCACACAAACTTAAACCTTGTTTATTCGGCCCGTGTTAGCCTTTGAGTTTGACATCCTTGATGTACGGTATCGGAAAAAACGCAAATTTGGTTTAGTAAATTTTTGTATAAAGTGAAACAACAACATTACGGCTGCATGAAATAGAAGATTGATGTCACTGGGTCTCAATCCCATCACCAATTGCGTATGAGTCCAGTACGAATTATTTTATATTGTCATTGATTTGCGATCCTTAAAGAAGACTTAAGATCACTTGATATTTGTAGTTAGAAACTAAACTTTTCTAAGTAAAATTACTGACATCATATTTTAATAGTACTTCTTCATTAAAATTTACAGATTAAGAGATATTTCAACACATAATGTTGGCTGTACACTGCATTTATTGACCAGTTTGTAATATGAGCTCAAGGCCCTCTGAATCTACGCTGTTATCTGAATATTAATTTTCTGATAAACAGTAAAATCAGTAGAGAAGAAAGTGAATAACTTTCTAAACGTATGTTACGCATTTTGTCGAGAACTGTAGAAATTAAATACATTTAAACTTTACTTCATCCTTTTTTTTCATAAATATGAAAATAAGTAGATGAGAATTGTAGCTGGGCAAGTTCGTGGAACAGGGCCCAGCTTGTTTTCCAAAGACAGAATCTATACTCCGGATTCAAAATTGAGTTTACTTAAAACCGACTTCGGCTGGAAACTGAGGTTGATGGAAATTGTCACTGAGGTGCCTTCGTTCGAATAACTCCCTAACAGAAAATTTAGCTTCTTGGAATCTTCCAGAATTTCGAACTTGCAACCCTCATCCTGTTGCTGTAATAATTTTTGGCCAGCCAGTGGGCGTTACTGCCTCATCTTACACTAGTTGCTCAGTCAGGACGTGGTATAAGTAGCAATCTGACTAACCAATCAGGGCTCGACAATTGTTTTTGTGTTGCATCATCTTGCAAAAAGGAATGCTTCATTGGCGTGGGCGACAGGGTAACTCACTCTCGGATCAGTTTTCGAATATAACGAACGGTCTTCCTCGTCACTCTGCGACAAGTTTAGTTCGTAAAATTCCACCTAAATTTCCACAATAAACTTTTAGTATCTGGCTTATATTGAGCGTCGTATCATTGAAATAATTAGGACATTCAAGAATCGAATTTCATGGCACTTTACCTTACAGCGGCAGTCTGACCTCTGCGGATTTTGTGTTGTGAATTTTAAATACGCCATTTGTGTATTTAAACTGCTACGTTTGAACAAATATTAACCAAGATTATCACATCAACCACTATGTTCACTGCATTCCGTACTTCTGACACGACCTCATGCACCGATTGCCCGCTACGCAGCCCGAATCCTTAACATACCGTTCCGTCCATCTTTACTTCTTTTGGTAAATGGCGCCCAATCACCAATTTAACATTCTCCTTTAAACATCGTACCAATCGGACAGGAGCAACTCGGCGGCATCGGAGAAGCTTGGGGTCAGTGGATAAATATCGCGTTCAAGAGATAATGCTTCTTTTTTGGATTGCCTGCAGTGTGTTGCTGTGCTTGTTTCAACAGTGTTGATGGTAACGCTTGCACAGGAGGCTATATATAGTATTTTTTATTTCAGCTAGGAGCATTCAGAATTCAAAATTTTGCATAGTCCATGTGGAACCTCTTTTCATTCTGTCCCATATTACATCATTTTAAGTCTTGTTTAATTCATCAACGGTCACTTTGTTGTATTAATGACAGTCTGAATAAACAGACGGAAGCTACTGGCATAATTGGTTAGTTATTGACTGGACTGTAGTTCGAGTTGACGAGTCATAAAATGTAATGCTCTTTGTATTGCATGAAATGTCTCTTTCATTGTGTTTCATGAGTATGTAGCACAAACAGAATAATGGGTCATCGTAATTAGGTAGCAGTAGGAGTACACCTCTAATTATGTAGTTATTGTTCATTTAACATAATATATATGAATAGCTCAACTTGAATAATCACAGTATTTTTACAGATAGTCTGATACAACGCATTTACTAGTGCGGAACATTGAACGCGTTCGTAACGTGCACTTTTATTTTCAGTAATGCTCCGTATTAGCTTATGCAGCTAAGTTATGAACACTAACCGATGTTGCAGTGGATGTTGATAATGTGCCCAGTTCGAATCTCACGCAAGTAATCGGCAAGCCTTATGTTTTTCGTGGTTTTCTCAGTCCCTTCATACTAATTTACTGATCTTACTATGAAATACTATGACCGCTATCCATAATTTCTGCTTCGTCTTACACACGTCGAGGTAAGAACTTCGCGGCAGATTCATCTAAAACTTGAGCGTTTCTTCGTACACGATAGTTCGTGGAGCTGTCAGCCTATATTTGTATATTCTCCTGTGTTATTCCATGATGTTATACCTGACTCCATGCATAATGTTGGAAAATGTAATCGAAGAAGATTTTTTAGGTTGGGAAACGTAATTTTGTGTAGGTCTACAGGTTAATTTCTGAAAACGAAGAGCGTAAGTTTTGTGGTGCCATATTAGTGGCTCATTGATCGTGAACCAAAGCAGACATTATGTGGTGCCGTGCCTTCGTTTATAACACGTCGTTATTTCAGCAATTGATGCAGATGAAGACAAAGTTTTGGAATAATCATACATTTTCCAGATTACTAGAACTTGTAGAGCAGTGATCCCCAACGCGGTGCCCGCGGGCGCCATGGCGCCCGCCAAGGCTTTTCTTGGGTGCCCGCGTTGTTACGGAAAGAGGTTAAACTGAATAATGAAGGCCGTTCAACCACGAACATTATGAAATCAAAGCACAGATCTCGACTCACTGACGCCCATCTTGACGATTGTTTGCGTTTCTTGTATCATTAAACGTCGTGTTGTTTTGTGTATTATTTGGTGTCCATATCTTATTTGTCCAGAGAAAAGAAAATTTGGCTTTGTTAATTGGTTGGTGCCCGCCACAATCTCATAAACTCTCAAAAGTTGGGGACCACTGTTCTAGAGGAATATAAAATTTAATAAAACGTGGACTTTCGGCTAGCAACACTTCACGACAGATTATTCTGTGTTCGGAAACTTCTCCGGGGGTCTTTGAACTTTAAATTCGTGTTTGGAACAATGTCGCTGATTTGGAGGAAAGATACACAAATGGTGGGGGGGAGGGGGAATGGAACTAGTTTATTATGTTTAGTTATAAGCGTCCTTGGCATTCGGATTCTGCTATCAGGTGTTTTAAAATCTTTGATGACTCATGACGGTCTGTATCTGTATTAACGGAGGAAGAAATGAACTCGTTCAGGGTACTCTGTAGGTTAGATCCAATAACCACGGTAATTCTGACACGCTGAGTGTGGATCATGAAGGCTGATAGTTAAATTTATAGCATCGGTCTGAGAGACGCCTCACCGCGCTAATAAATGTATCGTGTTCCTGTTTTGAATAGAATAATCCCCTCTGTGTGCACGATTCAAAGTTGCTCTAACCGTGTGGTCAGCACTGAGGTTGAAAAACAGGTTTGGAGTTACATAAATGACTATGAACTCCACGTTTATACAGAACATGCAGCGTTTTACAGATGGAAGTACGAGGAAGAAGTCGTAAAAGATAAAATATATGGCTCACAGCTTTTATAGGTGATTTTATGTCTATATAAGTCAGTCCGCCTTAATCAAGTTCTATAACATTTGGTTTACACCAACAGACTTGGAATAGCTTCTTATAATTTATTTCAAATTAGCTTCAGCGGTCGGAATGAATTTGCTTACCGCAGAGTTTAGTATTCTAAAACCACTTTTGCTTGCATCGTTCGTCACTCCATCCACCCCATTCTTTCGATTCGTTGTTTTGGCGAACACCTAACTACAACGAAGCCGAACGTTTATCGTTGAGTCTAGAGTGGGCACGCCAAATTAATTACCAAGCGTGGGTTGGGAAATTGGTTTAGCGAGGTTTTGGGTGCTTGGAACGGTAACCAGCGAATTGGCAGCTTTCCTACAATGCTTCCGTGGGCAAAATGTAATTGTAAAACATGACTGAATTCAAATTATTCTTGTACGCTAGGCCTGCACAACATGCGACACCTGGAAAGATTTTCTTTGACCCTGGGGCGATCGGCTTAATCGCACAGAGGCCCTTGAAAAATCATCTTTTATAATTTATCAAGTGTAATAAAGCTTGGCGGTCTACCAAAATTCTTGAGTTACCAGACCTATTCTAAAAGTTTGTACTTCCATATGACCAAAATATTAATGATACTGACTGAGCTATCCCGGCTCACCTTGAGTTACCAGACCTAATCTAAAAGTTTGTACTTTCATATGACCAAAATATTAATGTCAATTTGTTCGTTATTGAATTCGCGCCCATACAAATTCAAATAGTATAATAATGAACAGGTATTTACATTTCATTAACGCAATAATTAATATAACTTACTTCCTTAGGATGCTTAGGCGACTCGTTCTTCAGTGCCTGAGCATCTACGGGTGCTAACTTTCGTTGGCTTTGATCTATTAGTTGGTAAAACTCCTTGAACGAGTGATCAGCCCGTAGCAAAGCCTCTATCTGTGCACAGGACAGCACAACAGAGAGAGACGCGGACAAGCATCCATGCCTTGAGTGGTATTCGAACCCACGATCACAGTGCCGAAGCGGCACAAGGCCCACGCCTCAGACCGCGCGGCCACTGTGACGGCAATTAATATAACACATTAATATATTTATTTACACAATTAATGAAGAACTTTTACTTACTTTTAACTATTGTAATTATACAAAAATACGAGTCTGAGGCCTAAAGCATTTCTGTAGTTTATATTTTGGCACACATATACTTTGAAATTGTGCAGGCTTGTTGTGCACGAATTTCTTATTGACGTCGCTCGAAGACTATGATTTTAAATAAATCGTTACCACTTTCTTAATTTACAGCTACTTAAGTAAGATCATTAACGTCGGTTTCTTGGTTTGTGCAGAATTTCAGTAAAAATGTTGTATGTCAGTGCAGTTCCTTCTCTGACTGTACAGAGTGTATAAAAGTCGTAAAATCCCGGTGCCACTTTCGTATCCGTTCTTCTCGACCCCTTGTCCTGAGATCTGTGTGAGTGAGTATGTATGATCGAAGTGTCGCACAACGCATTCCTGACATTCGTTTTGTGTGTGTGTGTGCGCGCGCACACACTCACACATATTGAAATCAGAAAAAATAAGCAATAGTTATTGAGTTCTGTAAATGTCCATCTCGTTCAGTGATGCATTCACTATTTCTTTTTCATGTTTACGTAACCGAGTGAACAGTTACTGCAGTGACGTTTGAAGTGCACAGCTCAATATTTTCTTTCAATTCCTCTGCTATACGGGTTGTTTTTATACACGTACTCCTTCCAAGACCCCGAATTATAGAAATCCGTAGCGATAGATCTTGGATCGAGGGTGCCGTAAGTTTTCAGAAATAATGCGACCACCGAAGAACTCGGCCGGCATCTGCATTGTTAAATTTGCTGTTTGCGTTAGCTTCCTAAAGGGAATTTAAATTAATAATCAATTCCTGGTAACGATCAACTGTTGTCGTTTCACTGAAGAAAATTTCGAAGGACAACCAACCATACTCCGACTTCTTCATCACTGTAGATAATTATCGGAAGTGCCCCCCCCCCCCAAATGAATTATGTAAACCATATGCAGTAGTGAAGAATTATTTCTTCTTATCAATTTTCTTTAGTTCGTACATTATATATAATGTAGGACGATGTTTCAAATCTTCATAACATTATGTACACTTCCGTCGGATAATCCACTCTGACGAGAAAGTTTTCTCAGTGACTATTCACAGAGAGCATAACAAAATTTGACCTGTGTCACAGAAACGGTTTACCAGGTGAGATGCCGTCGATCTGTTTTGGCGCAGGAGAATCCAAAAATGTATCCCTAAACTCATTCTGGCTAGTTAAGTATGAACGAGATGCCAGGTAGTGTTTGCCAATGAATACACTTTGCACTTGTGAAGAAGATCTTGCACTTCGACTGTTGAAAGACAGCTGACGGACTGGCGCCAGCAGGTTGTAACATGACGTGGTCGGCGTGGGATATTGTTAGTCACGCGATATTGTGTGTTTATTAATCCAATCTAATTGTATTGATTGCTCATCATTTTTGTTTATACCTTTACGTAAAACTTAAATCAAACTCAAATTATTGTCCTTAGTAGGCCTCCATGACATAACAGACGCCTGTAGATCTGTGTAAGATTTGAGATCTTCACAGCGTCAGTCTGAAGATGGCTGTCTTCTGGGTTGTTGCCAGACTGCACGGCGCAACAACCCAGAAGACAAACATCTTCGCCTGTAGGTCTCACTAGGATTTATGTGTTGTTGTTTTGTGGTAAATATTAGAAAATATATGAGAGAAAACAATTTGTAATTGTGCCCATTGTGATGTCCAATTAACTGCGCAACAGTAAGCTTGAATCTGTAATAAATTAATACCAGGGTCAGTGAAATATACAATAAATAATGCACGGAACTACTGTAAGCCCGTACGTCAGGGTTAGCTAGTTTGCGTTTTGGTCCCACTGTGAATCTTTAGCCTTGCTCAAGAATTTTACTGCCAACTTTTCGAAGCTTCCCGAAATTCGATAGGATTCTTGGAGGGGGGGGGGCACCTGTCATAAAGCCTTATCCCATGCGGGACAGCTACACACAGATGGAATCAGACACACATTCATGAATCGAGAGGAATTTAAATCTACGATCCAGGTGTTGAGTGGTAAAGATCGACACCTCTGATGTCGTCACTGTAGTGTGCCCTGCGTTAATGCGTTGGGAAATTATAGTTTTACTTCGAGAACACACATTGCTCTGTGTTTGTACCACCAAATGTATTATATGAAAACCCACCAACCACCGAACGTTGTTTAATATACAACAAGAAACAAGTTACATTACAAGGAGTGGCTTATGCATTGAATTCTACCTAACTATCAATGTAACATTAGATTTTAAGTGTTACGGCAATTTTGTGTGGTATGGGTCATTTGCATAATTTTGTATACCCCTGTTTGTTCAACAAACCATTATTGCACGCAATAGGTAACTTATCACTCCAATACGTGGCACATTCTCCTTTTGAAACACGTGATATCATTCTAATTCTTTCCCTGTTACTTAAATGCTGTCTGCCTAGCACACTATAAATATACAAACAGTTTGCGAACAGTCACACAGACTTGTACTTGCTTATTGTGTCTAAGCAAAAATTACTGCTAGGAATTACACAATAAATAGTAGAAAGTTTTTCTCATCTGAAGACACTAAAGTTGCAAGGTAGCGCGGTGTGCTAATGAATGTGCACCCACCCTAAGTCCTTTGTACAGAAAGAACTTCAGCATCACCTATAACATTTAACATTGTTTATGTTATGAGTACTTGTCAGTATCGTAGTTGCTGCAAAGAATAATATAATTGCTGATACATTCACTGAAAAGTCAAGATATGTAATATGAAATTAATCCGGTGGAGTAGAAAATTAAAATCTGTTTGTGGGTTTTGTACTGCCCATCTTGTCGAAACTTCAACACAGACCTCCACGACGAAATTTCTTAGTGTATGTATGACTCTAGTCCGCTGTTGTCAGTGACCGAATTATGTTGCTTCGTATGATTAGTCTGCAAAGAGGCAGGAAAAGTGATACCAGAAGAAGTTAATGTTTTGTGAAATAACTCATTCGCTGCCTCCATAAAGAAATTTTCTATTTAAAAAAATCATTCAGGTGGTTAAGAAATAAACTGCTTACAGGGAACTAGAAGGTTCTCTACCAAGCCCACGAAAGCGCGTCACTGGACTCTCTCCTAAGCTAGTTGGCCGAGTCACTCCTCACTCAGTTACTGTAATATTCTCTTCAGTAATATTCACCCACCAGCTAATTCTCTAAAGTGGTACGGTACCTTTGAGATGTTATGGCCGTACTTTTAAGTGTGTTGCTACCCAACAGCTGCAAGAAACGAGAATTTGCAAAACGAATGCCGTAAGTATTACGGAAGCAGAGTTAAAAACAATTTTGTAAGCAGCAAAACAGGACAGACCAGTACTCACTGGAATGTGCAGATGTCAGCAGCGGCGAAACACAAGATGCAGCAAAGACGTCATGAGGACGGACAAGAAAATGGCCATTGGGGGGAAGGTCATGCATGCGTCGCGGGCTGCCTGAGCGCCCGAGACGGGCTAACCGAGGCTACAAATCTCTGTCACGCAGTGGAGAGCGACAACACAGAATTCATCATGTTCTTGTGAATATCAATATCTTGAAATATATGTGTGTACAAAGATCCAGATGAATCGTTTAAGGTAGCTTCGACCTCTACTAACCTTACCGAGAGACTGGACCAGTTACGTTGCCTGCGAGTTTCCATAGGTTGATTTTCCTCTTCTAAAAGCGCTACTGAGGACATTCTGTAGGGGAGCCGTTAAGGCGAATTAGTGGCAACAGTCAGATGGAGCCCAACCAGAGTCAACAAAGGTGATCAGTGAGAGTATTATCGTATCCCCCGCCTAACTGCTACTCCATACATAATACGTGATGGTAGCGGGACGATGGATTCCGGTCCTATTGCGCCATTGTAGATACCACAAACGTCATGACCTCCAATCATAAAAATTGAATATCACTGAATACCACATGACATCACATTGCGCTCATCTCACGCTCCTTCATTCATAACCAAGTTTAATAATGTTAGATGATGAGTACAAACTATGCAGATGCTCTTTCGCACTTTTCTCCAGCCCCCTTGTTGCTTCTTATCTGCTGGGTCCAAATATTTTCCTGAACACGTTATTCCCAGAGCATCCATATCTGTTGTATGAAGTGAAGCTTTCGCCGTGACTGAAGTTGATGAAAGACTCTCGGGTTACAAGCCGCGTCAGGTGGCTGAACGGTGAATAAACCATATCTTCTGCCAGCGTTTTGAGAACAATCTCTGTTCTCATCAACAAAGGAACAGAGCAGCCCTGAGGATTGTTATTATTAATAATAGTGGTAGTAGTAGTAGTAGTAGTAGAAGACGTCATAGCGGTAGCGTTAAGTTATCAAACGTGTCCCTTGATTACTAGTACTCGTGCTTTGTATATTTTTAGGTTCTGAGTCTAAGTCTCGGAGCTGTAAGCCTAGCGTCTTACATTTCTCAATGTACACTTCGTATTATTCGTGGTATCAGCTTGATAGGCCACAACCGTTTCCATTCATAACATTTCGCATTCATCCTCCCAGTCGATGATGTGTTATCGATGCAGTTGGTAAAACCCTAATAAACGAAATGACTTACATAATTTCAAGGTGGCAACTTTGGTTAACAACATATATCCGACACGGGTCTCACCCGAAAGACGAAGTTATACATTGGAATCCAGCCGCGCAAACCTATGGACAAGAATGCTAAAGAAGGGCATATAGAATAAGAAGAAGAAGAAGAAGACCGTTCGTTTGTGTGGAAGTAATTTATTGGTTGCGCGAGTATGTTATTTCCACTATTTAGATTCTTAGTATTTGTGTAAGTTATCTTATATCAAAGCGTTGTCTCATTAAATTTAACTTTCACGCAACAGAAGCTGTACCTTCGTCAATTCCACGGCTTTCCGTGTTTTATTACCATCTCCATAAGAGTTACGATGGCATTATCACTCTAATCTGATGGCATGTTTTCTACTTACCAATGCTTCCATTTCTTTTAATCTTCATACGTTTCCGTCTTTTTTGCCGTAGGTACGTCAGTGCAGATCGTCGTTATCATTGATAAATCAGAATGGGTTCTCGAGAGGAGAGCAGAATATTCAACAGTGCCTTTGCAATTTTTATGTACACCTGTACAAAAAAAGTTGCATTTCTTCGAGTGTTGTACATGGAAGACACGGACATCGTAACATGTAATCCGAGTTTCCTACTTACCTAAACCACTGATACATTTTATTTAAACCAACGAAAGATTTAAAACAAAGCTGTTACTAATACATTCATATCCTTCCAATGATCCCTGTAGTTCTCAGTGAAAGGTGTGTTTGCAACATTTATTGTATTAATGCATTGTTTTGATTATTATAGGCATAATATTCAGCGTGTAACGTGGCTGAATGGCAGTAACAATTTTAATGTTTCTGTTTTATGTATTGGAATCATAGGAAACGTCACGTATAAAGTCACAGAGTGTAACCTTTCTATGTGTGTCCTGAAGATTGTCAGAGCTGACATGTAATGGCTGAATATAAGACACTGTTAGAAGATAAATATGGTGTAGACGTAAAAATGCTTATGATAAGTTGTGGTAATCTGTTCATCTTTATCTAGTTCTTTCATGCATACGGCCGGATAATCTGAAGGTAATAAATGCTACGTTGAGATATTGCAAACGTGTAGAAGTAGCAGATGAGTTTTTAAAGAGGTGTAATTTGGATGAACTTTCCTTTATGAATGCTTTAATTTTTCGTTAAAGGTCTAGTTTCGGAAATTCCTATGCATGGTATTTTATTGGCAGACACGGTCCATTTTGTTCAAGAGCCGATAACAATTCCAAATTAAATTTGGTTGTGACATATCCTTTCTGACGGACGTATGCAGTATCGTAACTAAATCAGTATTTAATTTAGCCTAATATTTAACAAAGTGTCTGCAGATAAAGTAGAATTCTGGGTAAAGGTAAACTTGTGAATGACGACCTGTTTTAAATGATCGAATTTATTTCCGCATTTATTGTACATTTAATATGCACTTGGGTCTCAGCAAAAAGAGCTTAACTCAATACAAATTATGTTTGACTTCAAGTCCTTCTTACCTAGCACTGTGAAATTAATAACTAGTATTTTGCTTTTATGAATTGTTCTAATTTAATGGGGTCCGCAGTGGCCGCGCGGTCTGAGGCGTGGGCCTTGTGCCGCTTGGTCGGTGGGACCGTGGGTTCGAATCCCACTCAAGCCATGGATGTTTGTCCGCGATTTTCTGTGTTGTGCTGTCCTGTGCACAGGTAGAGACCTGGCAACGGGCCGACCCCTCGTCCAAGGTGTCCTACCGAATGTCTATAAATCAAGCCAACGAAAAGTTGGGACCCGCAGTGCTCAGGCACTTGAAGAACGATTCGTTCCCAGTGTCTCAATATCTAATTTAATAATCAAGCTGTAGAGAACAGGCTTCTTCTTCTTTTACAATTAGTAGTCCTTTCCGTCTTTCAGTCCTGTCTCAGTTATAACATATTTCTGCGGCATTCTCGTGAAATTGTAAAACTTCTCTACGGCAGAACTACGTTCAAGAAGTGATTTTCGAAGATGTTTGATAATCCCTATCTTGAACATATGAATGAACACACTACCTCCTCCGAATAGTGGTCTGCTCAAACTAATAAAAGTAAAGTAAATGAAAGCTGTCCCACTATACGCCATGTAGGCGCTTGGGGTGAGTGGAGGTATAGCTCCTCTCTTCCTTGACCTCGGCACTAGATAGGGTGAGTGGTCAGCGTCACGCCCCGGCTGGCTTTTCCGCCGGGAAAGGACCCCGGTACCCATTGGAGAGGAGGCTGGGTGGGCCCCAGAGCCGGCC
>NW_019059838.1:526911-543965 GCF_000696155.1 Zootermopsis nevadensis | reverse complement strand
AAGCTGGTTGTTACCCCAACTGAATACCAATTATGACGATTACATTCTACAACTGGACTGAGCTCCCCCCCGCATTTTCACAGGAATGTACGAGTGCTTCTCAATCACGTTTTTCCACAGCGCTGGATCGGACGTGCTGCTGCAAATGGAGACAACAACCTTCTCCCTTGGCCATCCCGTTCGCCAGATCTCACACCGTGCGATTTCTTTCTTTGGGAGTTCGTTAAAGACAGCGTTTATGTACCACCATTGCCCACGTACATCCATGAACTTCGTGATCGGATAACGCATTACAGCGGACATGCTACACCGGGTCTGGGATGAGTTTGATTACCGTGTGGATGTGTGTCGTGTGACCCAGAGTGCACACATTGAAGGATTGTAATTAACGCACGAGAAACGTGGACAGTTGCCGCCGCTGACGGTGTGTGTTGTGCCCGTGTAAGGTGAGAAATAAGTTTTTTATTAACTTTTGAAATCGCACCATTCTTTTGTGTATGCCCTCTATATCGAAGTTATTGTGACTTTCAATGGCAGCCCATAGTCTTTGATGTTGTATTTTTTTTACCAGACTGTTATAGGCTCTACTCGTAAAAGAACTTACTACGACAGAGGAAAAATTACCAATTCACGTAACTTAAACGTCACGTGGCTTTGACGTATGTCATGTTCACGTTGAGATTAAAAGTAAAATAACGACATGTAATGACTGCTATTATTTCGTTCACAATCTGTCATTGCTCATGTATGTCTTAAAATGTTACCAGTAAATAGAAATGTAGCACATTAATTGCTAATTTTCTTGTATTTTTAATGAACATAAGACTCGTAGTATAATGAAAAAAGCACGATTTAGGCCGCGACTATGCGCTCGCGTGCGTACGCACAATTTGTTTGCTTAGTAAAAAGATGTGAGGTAGGGAGGGTAGGGCCTCGCATGAAGAGACTTGACTGTGCTTCGCTATCTAGATGAACTTCATACTTTATTATGATAAATACTAAAGCAAACTAACACGTTCAGCCTTATATCTATTCCTAGCCTGAAAAGAATGATTTTTGTTTTTCAATGTGTTTTAATGTTTTAGAACATGTGTCAGAATTCTGCCCGCAGCTTAAAACTTATCGAAATGGGCACAGAACTTGAGTACAAAGTTTTGAATATCTACCTCGAAATGTCGCCACCAATTGAATTTCTGAAGTAGAGCAGTTCTGAAGTTAATAAATGTCCATATACACTAGGGGTCCGCAGTGGCCGCGCGGTCTGAGGCATGGGCATTCTGCCGCTTGGTCGCTGGGACCGTGGGTTCGAATCCCTCTCAAGCCATGGATGTTTTTCCACGTTTTTTCTGTGTACAGGTAGAGGCCTTGCGACGGGCCAATCCCTCGTCCAAGGAGTCCTACCGAAGCCAACAAAAAGTTGGGACCCGCAGTGCTCAGGCACTTGAAGAACGGGTCGTTCCCAGTATCCATATACACTGGTCGTGTATTGATGAATAAGTACCAATTTTTATATCATTGTTTTGAACCTGTCAAGCGAAATGAAAGAAGAAAATGCACAAATTTCCTTTGTAATTGTTCCGTCAACTGGGGTAATTTGCCCATTTTTCTGCACCCCGATGGTAAAGGATGTTGAATGTAGTGATGTTCATGGATTTTTTTACGGCTCCTGATAATTAGTTTATTTCTTGTAAGTTTTTGCACGTGCCTTAATATATTATAGAGCATGGTTTAAAATTTTTGGGCCAAAGTTATCCATGAAGTCACTCCTCATATAAATCATTGCCTGTACACTGTAAACCAAAATTATCCACAAATGAGTGTTTTCTCAATTAAACACAATAATAAAATGAAAAACAGTTACAATCTGTTTTTCTTTATTGAGACAGGAAAAAAAAATTGCAGTGGCTTTTGAAACAATTCAATAAAATACGAGCATTACGAAACGGAGGTCGTGTTCAGTGGGTAAAGAACATTCTGTATTTTACGTGCTCAGCAAATAAATTTTCTTCAACAAACGTATACACTATTGGATATCCAGTTTTCGTCCTCAAATCACCCTTTAATTTATTTTTAATTTTGATCCATGGAATTTAATACTGTACCGCTGCTGATCTTTGCGATTTTACACCAGTTCTAATATCTTCTAAGCATTTTTAAAGATTTTCTTCACAATAGCTAGCAAGCATACTGTCGGATCGCTAATAACTTTTTCTTTCAGTTTCTCGGCATTTTGCTTTGTTTTCTTGTATCTGGCACAAATGAAAACTCAAACGTACTTCATATTATATTAACGGAAGATTTCAAGGCTGATGTTTATACAGAACAATGACGTTCAGTTTACTCTGTTGAGTTTCTCCCGGGGCCAAAAACACATCTGTGTACACTTTCACATTAAGCAGCACAAACGTAATACGAACAAGCATTTAGTGACATCAGATTTATAGTATTTTGCCTATGTAAATGTATCATTTTTCAGGAACGTGATTACACTTTTCTCACGCCCGAGAGAAGTTTCCAGACAAGTAAAACAACACTACATGAACAGCTGACTCGATAATGAATGCTCTGTGTCCGACTTGGAGAATGAACAACTATTTCACCCACCCCATGTGTTGTCTGTGAGTGCTATTCACACAGTGGTAAAACAATCATTTAGAAATATTCCACTAAGCCAGAATTATAACAATTTAAATTGTTTTTTGAGTTGCGCCAAAGTTTTCTCTAAATGGCCAAATTCACCCAAGATGACTGTAATAAATTATAATTGTGATTTATGGGAAGAAGATATGCGAGTTATGAACACGACGACAAAGTAGACGTGCCTCGCGTATCAGCTCCCCACTCACAAATGATCCTGGGGCCTTACAGGTGCAATGCCTGGAGTGACGCTTCCAAGTCATCCAAATAAACGCACAGGACCATTTGAATCTTGATTCTTTTAGTGATACGTTTGTAACAATAGTATGCAACATAAGAAACCCTTGTGGGGCGTGTGAAGGAATTTTGTGTAGGGGATTCCCACGACTGAATGCTGTCTTGATGGATACATTGTGATTTTTTTATATTGTGGCATCATGAAACATTCATGCTTTCTTATCGATCTGAAGTCCTACCAAACTTCTGTATTGAAAAATAATAACTGGATCCATCGAGGAGTTAGTTCAGTTATAGAACTGTGTTTGCTCATGACAGTTTTTTGTGGACCGACGATAAAAGTGGTCGTGAGGGCAATAGCACTCATTCTATAGTTACTACTGCAATAGACTTTACAGAGACTTGCGAATACAAAGGAATATGTACTATAATATAAGCATCTAGGAGATTGCATTGTATGAATTACGTTTCTTTTTTGTGTCGGATGTGCTGTCTTTTTTTATAATTTTTGTGTATTTCGGTCGTACTTTAAATCTTTTATCCTCTTTCACAAGTTTTCTAAATGTCTTGTTAAATTCAGCGAGGATTCAAACAACATGTAATATATGTGATTTCAGTAAAGAGGCAAAGTTTTGTATTCATGCATAGGGATTCAAAAGACAAATTAAAACTCTTTCCAAATTATGGATGAATGTTGTGGGAAGAATTGTATATGTCGATTATATTTCTAGATTATTTTTGTGTTCCTGTAGCAACGTTTGAAGGCGCTTGTAGTAGGTCTAAATGAATACATATACAAAACATTATTTGAACTATCTTAGTGAGCTGAATTTAAGAACACACACCAGTAATTTAGCATGCTATTACTGAACAAATCATATTCAACTGTTTATTATTTCGCCCTAGCTTGAACATTGTGGCTGTGGGAACGTGAGGTCTTGTCACCAATAACTGCAGAGCCCAGGCGAATGGAGATTAGGAATTGTAGTGTAAGCGTGAGGAAAGTTTAAGAGCTGTAGACATGCATGATATAAAATGGCGGCTGTGACGGCTACTACAGCGCCAGTCGGTGTAGGTTCTTGACACTTCACCATGCTGAGCTGCGTCGGATGGCTGTGGAAATGTTAACAAACAGTCTTCACTGTTTTGTTTCTGGGCACACATTTTGTTGAGGTGTTAGGAAACTGTGAAACATAGAAACTCTTTATTATGTATGTATCGGCGTGAGACCGGATCTTTCATCTTAAGAAAAGGGCATCGTTTGGGGGGGAATCCGAAAAAGACTCTGCTCTTTGAGTTACGAGATTCTGTGTTCTTCGAAAGCTGGTTGTAAGTTGAAGTAATTATTTTTTTTTCCGATTCTTAACCCTGCCTTCAAAATAATGTCATTAGTAGAGGCATTGCATGTACCTTAGATATTCTATTTTAAAATATAGCCACATCAGGAGGAGGGAGTTTACTGCTGCAATTAACGGTTTGTTTTAGGCTGACCGTATTAAACCTAGCGTAAAAATGGAACAAAGTCTGCTTTTATACAGACTTTGTGGCTTCTTTTCCTAGTATTGAATGCTGGATGCTCAAATCACTCCCGCAAGTCACATAGAAACCTTCTATTATCATTATATCTCTGCATTTCTATGCTCTTGTGTAAACAATTCCCTCACCTATTGTCTGTTGACGTTTGTTTACAAATTGATCCGCTTGTTCTAGCTTCTTAGAGATTGTGTTATGTAAACTCGTGTGCATTATTAAAAAGCGTGATGATAAGTAATTGTTAATTTTATTAAACAATGTAATGGGACCCTAAAATACGGCGTTGATAGGTAACATTTTTAATTTTTATTAGCAGAAACGACCCATTATATGTCAGTAGTGAGGAGGACGAATTTTTGTATCTTCATGTCTTATCCCGTTTCTTCCTTTCCTTTGACCATCTAGTACTTTAGAATTTACTTCTAAAAGTGGCCTAATGTTAGCAGCACTTCAAAAGTAGAACCCTCTGCCTTCTATTGGCTCTGAACTTCATTCGGGATAAGTACGGAAAACATGTAAATAGAATGTCGTCGTCAGTCGATAGCGTGCTCGCTTCTCATTGGCTGACAAGGGGGGATGTCCCCTTCGTGCGTTTCGCATGATGTAGCTATTCATTTGAATAATAGTGCATGAACACGCCGAAGAAATCCGATGTTTATTTTGTGCGTGTTGTTATTTCAGTAATAGTGGACAGAGAATAACAACTGCTTCGGGTAGCGTTGCTATAAAGCATTTTGTTTCTTCGACGTAGTTTAAAGTCCTCAACCAGGGTGTTATAAACTATGTCCGGAAAAGAAAAGTCCGAGAAACAGGATTCCATGTGCTTGAATAAACCGCTGTGAACTGCCGTGAACGATGCTTAAAGCTTACTAGAGGACAACAATGTACGAACTTTAAACGAACTTGGGCTTTAATTTTAACAAACGAGAAGAAACCGTTGTAATCTGGAAAGAAACAATATTGTTGTGCGTCGCAGATTTCATCGATGATGGACGGTATTGTGTGAAGGGAAATATCAATATTTATAAAAAACCTGGGTTAATGCACGAAAGAATATTTATATATAAATAGCAAGATCAGACGATTAGGTCTTCTCAGGACGCATTTTTTTAAAGTGCTTTTAGAAGAGCTGAAAAATCCTTCAGGTAAATTAAAGCGGTTAATTTCAGTGCACATGGCAGTGATTAGGGGCTCGTGGATAGTGGTATGTGGTTGTTTTAGTCTCATGTATCGTGACCTCCTGCTTTGAATTTGGTTTCATGTGCTCCGTACATAATCCGAATTAGTTATAGTGACAGATTGGTCAGTTTCACATGACCACAGTCATAAACAGTATCCTGTTAGGTGTGTGTGAGTACGATTTTAGTAAAAGTTTTTGAATGAATCCCAGAGCGTTGCGCCAGGAAGATTATACTTTTTAATACATCAAAGATCGATTTATTCCCCTGTATAAATTAATTTCTTAACAAAGTACTTCGCAGAAATTTAGTCCTGCATCACTCTCATTCTTAACAAAGTACTTCGCAGAAATTTAGTTCTGCATCACTTTCATTTCAACGCCACATACCAGAATCCTCGAAACTCTGATAGTTACTCAGCTATTCAAGAAGTTCCTCGTCTTATATGGAACACAAAGGTTGGTTACTGTGTTCACAAGAGCCTGCCCCGACCTCTGCTCTACAACCATTTCGTGCTCTAACGCCGTATTTATTTAAGATTAATTTAATTATTATCCTCGTTCCTATAAGTTATATTTTGCGTTCATCATTATTCGCTTTCAGTTTAAATTAACTAATCTATTGCTTAACAAGAACATTACCAAAATTAAACACAAAAATATAACGTTTGCTTGATTTACACAAGAAATTAAGGTACTGAGAGAAAAGTTTAGCGAATCAGAGTGAAGTGTAATAACAGGAACTCTCACGAATCATAAGTAGCTTTATTTGGATGCACACTTCTCAAAAGTGGATAGTCCGTACGGCCCCTTTAACAAGAACACATCCTCTGACCCCATTTCAAGTGGCTTCTCTTCTTTATGTTTTGTATTACGGGCTGAAATTACAAGAGTTCCACGAACAGACTTTATAGGATGGTAAACAAGATTGATTACTTTTCAGTACAGTCTGATTAAACGTTCGAATAGTCTTAGAGGTACTGAAATTTGTGTTACATCGCTCATTGTGCGTCATGTACATCAACAAGAAAATATTGTATCGTTTCTGTAAACTTGGGAGTACATGTTTTAAAATTCCAAACACTGTTTCTTAAACTCCAGTTTAAAAATATGATATGTAAATTTTACGAATGAGCAGATTCAGGGATTCGAAAACAGATGATTTTTGGTGCTACAGGTTGTGTTTTAGTGGAAAGTGATCTTGTTTAATTAATTGTTGCTTTACTCAGTGTTTACAAGTGAATTCCGGGATTTCACCTTGAAGTAGGTTACGACCACATTCATCCAAGTCTTTTCGTACTGTGCATTAATGATGATAATCACTTATTAGTGGATGCTAATAACCTCTAGGGATCAATCAGCGTCGCTGAATAATCCAGAAATCAGTGAGTTGATCTTAGCTTAAACATTTTGAGCGAATAAACTTGCCCTTAAACACTAATGCTATAAATCATGGGGTCCGCAGTGACCGCGCGGTCTGAGGCGTGGGCCTTGTGCCGCTTGGTCACTAGGACCGTGGGATCGAATCCCACTCAAGCCATGGATGTTGTGTTGTGCTGTCCTGTGTACAGGTAGAGGCCTTGCGAAGGGCGAACCCTCTGAAGAACGGGACGTTCCCAGTATCCCCCCCCCCAGTATCCCAGCTATAAATCATGCAACAACTTGTCTGGAGTTCTTAGTTTCTCTAAATACGCACCAATTTGCCCCATAGAGATGTGCATTTCCCATGGATAATTCTGTTTATTGTTTATTATGTTATATAGTTCAAACGTTATGATAAATAAAGTGTTTTAGAGCAAAATTTAAATGCCCATCCAATCAAAACCACCGCAGTGCGATCTCGACAGCGGTATTTAAATTATCCGCGCTGAAGAGTTAAAACTACAACCTACATGTTGTATACTGCCACATATGTCTTGGAACGACGTAAGATAAGCTGACAGGTTGGCCAAGAATCGAATTTGTGCATGTTGCATTGGGAACGACATTGCCCGTCCTCAGGTTGCAATTGGAGGAGATGGCCTTCAGGTATTGAGTGAAGCTGTGAGTCTACTGAATAAGCAGTCGCGGGCAGACGATAAGGGGTGGTGACCCTGCTTTGGAGTAGGGCGGAGGAACTGACAACTCCTAAAGTCGCGGGCAGACGATAAGGGGTGGTGTCCCTGCTTGGGAGTTGGGCGGAGGAACTGACAACTCCTAGCCGTAAAATAACGTGTTACAAAATTCTGCATAGGGCTTCGGACTTGGACGGGCTAATGTGAACTGCTTGGCTAGTTGAGCTCCGCTCCGTCTAGTTAGAGCCTCCTAAATGGAGATCGAAAGCGCTACAGCTGGACTAACTTACTCTGTGCGATGATTATGCAATAGCCGGTTAACAATAACGGTTTCTGCTAACAAGTGTTTCCTGTCATAGAGGATATATTTCCACACGAAGAATGGACATTACAGTTGACTAAGGAAAGAGAGAGAATCGTACTGTGGTTTTTCCCCTAATTATCCACACATTAGTTAGAAATTATTGTAAGCAAGAAATCCTTAAACCGAGAGGATTTCCATTCTTCGCACATTCTTTCAGACATTTTCTTAACATTGAGGGATGAGTATCATGAAAACAGCCCCAGGTGATTTTTAGGACCCCAGGTGGCTATTTTTAGGACCCCAGATCCTCGTCAAAGTCTAATATACTCGAACAGGGAGGGCACAATGTATCAGTGCACCGTCTTGCTGCAGGATTCATGTTTATTCAACCTTCCTCACGCAGATTCAAATAGACTTCCGTAAAAAAGTATGGATTAATTAGGCCTAAGTGATCTGTTTAAATTGCTGTCTAAATAATATTATTAGGAACTCGCAATGGGACTTTGTAGTCATTTTGCACATTCCTAGCGCTAACCAATCCTGAAGCACTGATATATCTGTGTGTATAGGCTGCTCAAATATTCGATCAAATAGTAATCGATTACCTAGCTGAATATGAGTTAGCAGAACTCAAACACTGAATAAAGCTAATTCTACAGTCCGTCATTGAAAGTGATTCTGAGCTAGTTAGTTGTATCAACCTCCCGTAGGCTTGACACAACCAAATTCTATCTTAATCTTAACAACTCTGTCTTAAAAATATGTAATAGAAATTCTTTACTGCCTCCAGCACATAGCAAGTTCGTAAATTTAACTGTCCTACCGGTGATCGATAACATGTGGGCTTATACAGGGTGAGTCAAAAGTATGCTTACAAACTTTGTGTTCGTGTTCCTGAATCAAAAATAAGAAATAAATGTTACTATGAACATGTGGTTGCAAATGTTTCTTTTTCAAAATAATGACAAAAAATAAGTTTCAATGTATGCCTTTATTTCCAAATATGAAGACAGGGATGTGTCTTTGTAACAAATACTCAGAGGTTGTTCCTCCATTCTCCACACATGCCCGAGCACTGTACTGACTGAGCTACGCCGGCTCACATATAGGCTGGTATATAATATAAATTTCCCTTCGTCTGTCTTCGGCTGAAATACTTTCCTGAACGCTTAGATTTTGGACACGTGTAATTTCGTTAAGAGATAACATTTGCAGCCGTACATAAGAAACAAATGAAAAATTTGTTTTATACAGGTCTGTAGTACAATATAGGTATGTCTCGAGATCTGCGGTTTTCACGGCGGTGAGGATGATAGATAATCTTCTGAGTTTTGGTGCAGACAATAAACCGTGTCCTTCCATAATGATGCAGGCAGATACATTGTCAAAAACGTTTTAACATTTACTCTACACTAACACGGCTGATCGCCTGATGTAATTTAATTGTTCTTATTACTAATATTGTTCATGCAAAGTGTGGCAAAATAGTAATGAGACTGAAATGAAATTCAAATATGCAATATGAGTATCGTTCCGCGAGAGGCCGTTTTAGACGCACTGGAGTTTGACCTTGGCAGTGCCGCTAACAATAACCAGTTGGGATTGTGTTGTTTCGTGTGGACGTACTTTGTGCATTTGTATTACTGCGTTGTTAGAAACAGCACAATTGAACGTGTCAACAAGTTCTGTGTGACGCGGGGGAAAACCCCCATTGAAACACGTGAAATGTTGCGACGAGCTTATGTTCTTTTCATACAAATGTTACTTGTATTTGTATTATAAATATTTCAAATTCCGGTTTCATGACTGGCTCATATACTCTTGTTTGGCTTTGTCTGTATTTCCTTTCAGAACAATATTTGTTTGCTTCACTGCTGTGTTTGTGTTGTAGAATTCATATTTTCACCCAGGTAATTAACTATATTGGTCACGCGGTCTGAAGCATAGACCTCGTGCGCTTCGGCACTGGGACCCTGGGTTCGAATCCAACTCAAGGCATTGATGTTTGTCCGCGTTTTTCTGTGTTGTGCTGTCCTGTGTACAGGTAGAGGCCTTGCGGCGGGCCGATCCCTCGTCCAAGGAGTCCTACCAAATGTCTAGTTGGATTAAATGAATGAATTCAACTAGACATTTGACACCTTTGGGTAAAAGAGGATAATGAATTTAAAAAAACAACTATATTGACATACAAATACCCGATTTAATTATGTAACTTACCATCAGAACAGCAGTATGCTGTGCTCGCAGCTGATAAAGACTTCGTATTCTGTATAGAATATCGCATTAAAGAGTGACAAATTGTGTCCTTGGCATTTCCTTTCTGTTATGTTTATAGTCGTTCATTTCCTCTCATCATATGTTTCGCTGCCATATTTGTGGCTGCCATGTTTATGAGTTCTGAAATGAGACACCTGCTAACAACGCTCTTGGAGTGTTTATAACATTCTTTCAGTCCTCATTGAGGGTTGCTAGTCTTGTTACCCCCAAGTACACATGGTGGGCCATTAGTGGAAACATCCGAACTACATGAATTAATTTGACTGTAACGGAACTTGTGTGATCACGTAACCCAATGTCTGTTATTTCGAATCTTCACATAGCAATGCCTCAGGCGTGATCTAGTTTATACGACCAGCTTTTGGTAGTGTGCTGTGAATTTACACGGTAACAGTTTAAAGGTATGAGGCCGTTGCATTCCTTAACTTTCAAATTAATTTAGTAAGACCACGCATTACGGCATTCATGCTAATAAAGATAGGATGTCTACATAATAAATATTGGATTTCCTTAATATGCTACAGTATACGACAAACTAAGTTGGTTCATTTCAATCTATGGCGATGTTCCTTCTGTGTCGCTTTCTAGCAAAACTCATTACGAACTCCTGTCTATTTAGATACCATAGCTCCGAGTAACATGAACGGTGTGAAGAATGTTTGTAGAAGAGAAATATATATTCTAAATGTTTAAATAAATCCATGAAGGATTTGACTCGGCTAGTAACGTTTATGCCATCAAATATTGTTAGGATGAAAAAAATTGAAGATTTAATGGTAGAGGGACATGGTCGAAAAGCCTCAAAGGGGCATACCATTTGGAAGAACTAGGCCTACATTGGAGTGTGACATTAAAATGTATCGTTATTTGGTGAGGGGAAGCAGTTACGAAAACTTGAATGTGCCATCGGATTTCATAATAGGCAAGAAATTGTTTGTCTAGGTGACCGACTGTTAGTTTCACAAGAATGACTGCACTACACTAAGTTGCATGTAGATTATGAACGATATTCTATTGCCGAACATGATGTTGCAGAATAAAGTAATGCAGTTTAACCGATCAAAGTTGTTCAATAGAAACATGAAGTGTGGAATTTATAAATAAATGTAACGCAGTTGTTAACGCTGCAGGGGCCTGTGTCCGCAGAGTTACAAGGGAGTCGCAGAGGCACGTGCTTGAAATGGAAATTGCCTCAGTAAGAAACATAAGGTGTATTCATCTGTCTGTCATTGCAAAGGCTGCGTTCAATAGGAAGACACTATGCTGGAGTCTCTGTTCGTGCTTCTTGCAGGACGCCTGTCGACATCTGTTGAAATATGTTGCCAGTCTTCATCAGTATAAACGATCCTTCATGAGTGGTACGATTAGAGCCACTGGCCGGCAAATCTTTCGTGACCGCCAGATCTTTTGAAAACAAGATTAGTTATGGCTTGGACTGTCTCAACATTAAGGATATGAGGTGACATGGAAACAGAACAATAACATACTGTTTGGAGTAGCGTTTATCAGATTAAAGGAGATTGTCATCGAAGTCAACTCCAGCGTTTTCTTCATGTTGGATCTGTTATTTTAATATCTAATGGTGCCCTCTGCAAACAAGATCTCACACTTTTCCTCTCATGCTATTCTTGCGACCCCCGCCTGATTGGTAGTAGTCTTCTCTCCTGTAACAGCATGTCTAATTAAATACTTCTAACAAGTGCAATATATATAATAAACAAAAAAGTGAGCTTTTGGGATTGAGCTGTGTCGTTTTCACATCATTCCAATATTTCGGCTAACATTATAATTGAAAGTAACTACGGCAGTAGCTGCTAAATCGTCATGTCTTCAATAAAAATCGCGACTCAGACCCGGATTATATGCCTTAAGAACTTAGCTAAATATTTAGAGAAGAATTGTAACAATTTACTGCTAAATACAGCAAAGTATGCAACTTATTAGGGGTCCTCAGAGCCTACTTGGTAAGGATTATGAGTTTATTTGTGAACTATACACTATTGATTAACTGCAAATGCATAGACCTATTCAAAATTAATGGCATGACGTGCCAAAATAGCGTTTATAATGCACCCATTCCTATTGAAATGTGGTAGTTCAATTAAACGATTATCTGCATTATTCGTAGATATTTGTGCCTCGTCACCACGGCATGGCGCGCCCTCTGGCTGTCGGTGGAGGACGCAGGCTCTTATTTTGGTTTGTAGCTACTAATTACTGGATAAGCAGCCGCGGACAGCCAACAAGTGGTTTTACTCAGGCTTGGGAGGTGGGGGTGTTAGCAACTCCTCAACGTGGAAATGAAGATTACCTCGGGCTTCGATTTAATTTTTTAACGACCTAAGCCTTGGATAATTGACACACGTTTTGGAACTTGGAGTTTCAAGTTATTTAAAACAAAATAATACGCATTTTAGTTAAACGCAATGGGAGGATGGGATAAAGGTGGCACAGAACCAGAAGACGATCAGACACTTATCTATGGAAATGGAAATGCTAATAATCACTTCTTTGTACACAAGACTTTTAAGAAGTTACTATGGTAGAGGTTGTTGGTGATAGGATGCCATATAGAATACTAAGAGGCCGTTTGAGTGATATTGTTGTTCTGAATCTGCAAGCACGAACTGAGGTTAAATGTGCTATTACAAAGGATAGCTCTTATGTGGAACTGCAGTCTGTATTCATCAATGCTGTAAGTACAAATAAAAATGTTGTCAAGGAGATTTTATTTCAAAGGTGGGGAGGGAATATATTTTCAAACAACAGTTGGAAATGAGAGTTTGCACGAAGTTAGTACCGTGAACTGGGGTCACTCTCTGCCTTTGTGTTGTGCTTTGTATCAACCCACTATAAAATATTAGTTTCAAATATCGCGGAAATTTTATTAATACTCTTTCGAGTATCGTGTACGAGTTCAATGCCTTGTGCAGTGCTTTGCTTCTAACTGCGTTTGAGGACTGGAACCGTAATTACATTTTCCTTCCGCTAAGGGTTCCATTGTTTTAACATCAACAGTACGTGCTTTCTGAATTGTTTGATACTTTTTTCGGTACCGGAACACGTCAAAGACTTCGCATCATAAGTAAGATCACATCACTGTAGTGTGTACACTGCGTATCTCTTTTAAAAGTGGTTTATTTTAATCAGTTACTGCAAGTACTTTATGGAGACAAGGATAAATATCGCAAGGTTAGGGCGTAACTTTGTGCCAGTAATGGCAACGTCACGAAGTTACTTTCTGCTGTATGAGTAGATATGATCTGGGATATTTTTCAGCGTTATGCTCATTATATGTCCTTTTTCAGAGTAGTTTCTTCTATAAAATGTCAAGTGTGTTTAAAAGGAAGACTGGCTCACATTTTACACAATAATTACAGTGATGTCACATTAGTAGAAGCTTTTGGCGGTATAAGATAGAGATGCCCATACGTGTTGCTGCTAATGACACCTGATAATGATGATTGTGTTGGAGAAATAGATTTTACAATCTCATAACTCTAATATTGCACAGAATAACACACTTGGATGTCTGTTGATGGAAAGTCACGGTCTAGCGTCTTAATAGCTGGAAGGATAAAAGTACTATGCTTTACGTTCGACCCTTTAGAGGGCTTGGCTGTCACATTGACCACTAACTGATGGTTTCAAAATTTAGGGAGAGGCTGTCGGTAAGTAACAGAGTTTTATATAGGAACAGATGCCTATCAGGTTATAATCGAAAACAGGTTTCTTAGCTTTGGAAAACTTTCATGGTAATGTGGACATCAATACGACTTGGTAAAATATTAGGGAGAATATAATATTTTCAGCCACTTTAATTAAAGGAGCATAAACCACGGTATCATGAAGGATATGCAAAATTAGACAAAATAAAGTAAGCTAAATTCAAATGTTTGAAAATCCGAGTCAAATTAATGGAGATAATGTGGACAATGTACGTTGAAGCTAATATAAATCTGATTACTTTTGTCATAATGGATCAACAATTGATCAATGCACCAAACCAGCCTATGAACTGACATTCACCTGATCAGACGGGGACACACTGCACATCAAACTCTTGGTATGTTATTATGTTCCTACTTTTACAAAGAATTTTTATGACAATATCCAAACTCATTTTCATATAAATAATATTAATAACTCAAATGTTAATTATATTGTTAATAATTTCACAGAATAATTAACAACTAACATAATATGCAACATAATATGCAAAATAATAAGAAGATCAAAGGAACACCCACAACAGTAATCTACAATCTACAATCAATGAAAAGCTTGCATTAATAAATATAGAGTAGTTTTAAAGATAAAAACCTGAAGAGAATGCTATGACATTGAAACATGTAGTAGTATAAAGCGCAATATTGTAACATCGAGATAACGATGAATGGCGCAGAATATTAATATTAATTTTAAATTTTAACATCAACAATTTAAAAGTTTGTGTATAGACTTGAATAATAAATATATATTTGAATTGATCAGATATTGTGCTTTCATCAGATATTATAAGAAAATATCATAGTATGTGACGGTTTAGTGGCTATTTATATACTTCAAGAAAACCCACGATTCGATTATGAGAAAAAGATAATGCAACATCGTAATTGAATTCTGTATACCATGACACTAATTAGCCGAATAAAAATATGTGTAATTGTAACTTATAGTAAAGTCCATACAGAAAACATTTGTCCGATGTGGTCGTTATTGAAATAAGATGTTTTCTCACCACTAATGTTAAGATTTGCTTCAGAATACACAATTAGGTAAATCCAAGGAGACAATATTTTAATATTTTCCGTCAAATCACAATTTTAATAAGATAATAAAATATAAAATAATTAAAATATCATTTCACGTTCCGCATCGAATGATCGATTTACAAATTGGAACGTCTTTTACGACATGTTTCGGTTATATTTAACCGTCCTCAGGTATAAATTAGATTGGTAAATTTAAAACTCGAATTACAATCATTTACAATGTTATGCAGTTTATTGAAATGTTCTTATCAGATTACGCTTATATATTAGAACGAAAATATTTTATTATCTTATTAAAATTGTGATTTGACGGAGAATATTAAAATATTAACTTAATTCACAATATGACGCAAATATACTACCTTATGAACAACAGTCAAATAAAATGCGTATACCAATATCTAAATTTAAAACGAAAGTTACTAAAATGCAATGCTAATATTAGATTCAATAAAACATGCTTAAAAAATAAAATAATACCAAACTATGCCAAAATTAAAATACAAGGTAATAACCCACATATACCATTAATAAAATACAAAGCAGAAACTTTATACATAAAATCAGAAATCAAACAACTATATAAAAAGAAATATCAATTAAATAAACTAGTATATAAAAACACTTAGAAGTTTCGAACATATGGAAAGACTTTTGGATAATCATAGAAAACAAAATAATATATAAATTACAAATTAAATTTACTAAATTATACCAAAAACAAAACAATAAAATACAAAAACTGCAAACCAAAATACAAAATAATCATAATAATAACTATCAACCAGAAGTAATACCGTATCCTTTCTCTTGTCGCATCAAAAATCTTACAGATATCCAATTTACACAAAATGAATACAATTTACTGAACAAAGGACTAAAATACAACTTACACCAAAAACATAAAACATGGATGGAAAACCTAGCATTAGAAGCCGAAACTGCTGTAAACTTAATTCCCATACATAAACAAGATCACATACGCCACCTAATAGCGAATAATATTGAACACTTAATAAAACAAAATAAAACCAATACGCAGTATAACAAAATACATATAAATGAATGGAAAACAATAAAAAACATAAAACAAAAACTACAACCAAACGAACTAACAATCACACAAGCAGACAAAGGAAAAACTATTATTATACTTTCCATAGAACAATACCAACAATACATTATATCTGAAATAATTCTCCAATATCTCGAACACAATTACATAACGAATATATTAAATAAAAATCATATTCAATATTATAGCAGATATGTAGATGATATACTAATAATTTATAATACGAAAAAGACAAATATTCAACAAGTACTTAACGAATTCAACAACATAAATCAAAACATCCAATTTACATTAGAACTAGAACACAATAATACACTAAACTACTTAGATTTAACCATTATAAGAAAAATTAAAAACTTTGAATTCAAAATTTACAGAAAACCTACTAACACAAGTACTATAATTCATGCTTCGTCTTGCCACCCCATTGAACACAAACAAATGTCCATTAACTACCTAATAAACAGAAGAAACCTATATCCAATATCTACAATAAACAAGCAAATTGAATTAAACATAATACAACAAATCCTTAGAGAAAACGGATATAATAACTACGATTTAAAACCTAAAAAAAAATCTAACGAAAATGAAAACATACAAAATAAATGGGCCACTTTTACATACATTGGAAAAGAAACCAAATTCATAACAAAAATATTCAAAGAAAACAAAATAAAAATTGCTTTCAAAACAAACAATACAATAAAAAACATCCTCAAACAAAAACCATCAATAGATATTAATAATCAATATAACCTTCCAGGTGTATACAGATTAAAATGTAAAGATTGCCAATTAACTTATATAGGACAAACTGGACGCACCTTTACACAAAGATATAAAGAACATATAGCTGCTATAAAACACAATAAAGAAAATTCTGCATACGCAAAGCATATTCTAAACACAGGACACTCATACAATACAATTACACAAACTATGGACATTCTAAAAATAGTACGTAACAAAAGACATAGAGATA
>NW_019059838.1:513832-526822 GCF_000696155.1 Zootermopsis nevadensis | reverse complement strand
ATCATTTTGTTTTCTATATTACTCCATATTTATTAATGTTTTATTTATTTAAATCATTGCTTTACAGACTAATATTGAACATCAGATAAACCACGCCATATAAAAAAACAATACTTTCGTTCTAATATATAAGCGTAATCTGATAAGAACATTTCAATAAACTGCATAACATTGTAAATGATTGTAATTCGAGTTTTAAATTTTACCAATCTAATTTATACCTGAGGACGGTTAAATATAACCGAAACATGTCGTAAGAGACGTTCCAATTTGTAAATCGATCATTCGATGCGGAACGTGAAATGATATTTTAAATATTTTTATATTTTATTATCTTATTAAAATTGTGATTTGACGGAAAATATTAAAATATTAACCTAATTCACAATATGACGCAAATATACTACCAAGGAGACAAATAGGAATTTTATCCGAATGGGACACACCAGCTTGCTATCAATGCTGATAAAATTTGTTGGACAAAACATAAATGTCGTAGACAAAATCACAACGGTTTATTAAATGCTAGTAAGGATGTTGTTATAGAGGCATATGCAATGAAAATTAACTACATGCCTATGTCACTTCACGAGATTACAGGACGAAATTTTTTATATGATGGCACCAAATAGATACATTACTTTAAAAGACTGACAAAATTAAACTATTTGTAAATTACGGCCACAAATCAAAATTGCATTCGCAAAGTATTTAGGAGCAGACTACTTTCAGTGAATACTTTCTACGAGGCTTGTTAGAATTCTTCGTATTTCCATCTACTACCTAGAAACTACAGATCAAACTGTAATTTGGCTGTTGTTTTGTAAGGTTTGGAGCCTAAGGTGATACGTAAGACAGCAGACTAAGGATGTTTGTAAACAGGGTTCTGAGAATAAGATTTCGAACAAAAGGATGGGGAAAATTGCGTAATGAATAGTTCCATTCATTATGCCCTTTATTAAATATTATTAAGATGATTATATCAAGGAGGAGAGACGGGCTGGCATTAACATGTGTGGGGGAAATGACAAAAACTGATAAAGTTTTGATTGAGAAGCCTGAAGGGAAATGACCACTCGACAGTATTTATGCTAAGCGTAAATGGAAAGATAATGTTAAAATGGTTCTTAGCGAAAGAAGGGTTTATGATGTGGGTTGGATTTTTCTGCTTCAGGATAAGGACCGACGGAAGACTCTTGTGAACCTTTGGTTTCGATAAAAGACAGGGAAGGTTTTTGTTAGGTCAGTGTATTTTGTGACCTGAAGCTTTGACGGCGACTAAATATAATGAATTCTTCTCGGGTTACCGGCTGTGTCATATAGTGGAAAGGCGAAAACACCAGCGTTTCGGGAACCATCTTAGTTCCCATCACTTCCCTTCATTACCCTAAGGACGAGGACCAAGATGGTTTTCGAAACGTTGATGTATCCGCTTTTCAACCAACTGGCATGGCTAGTAGCCTGGGAAGAATTTAATAAGCCTAGTATTAACAACTGAAAATGATTCTGCTTTTTGAAGTTATTTAGTTAGTGAGTGAGTCTTTTAGGTAGTAGTAAGTTATAGTAACAGACTTCGAAGTAGGTGTACAGCTTTTTTCTTAAGCAGGCTAGTTATCCATGTATTCTCGGTTGCTATGAAACACGTCATCACTGAAGTTCCACGCTGGCTTCATTGTCTTCAGAACAAGCCAGTGTGGCACATTGCTTTCCATTTTATCTTCATTTCAAGCAAAATTAGTGTTTCAAAAGCACCTTATCTATAACTGTCCATTTTGCTGGCTCTTATTGTTTGAACTGGCTTCATGGCAGCTTTACATTTCTAAAGCTTGTGACAATGTTTTATTCATAACTGTTGCTCAGATTGAACATAGAGAGAGGTAATCGCACAGAGTACTATTCTGGGTTTCAAACAGAGCTGCGAGTGGCTGTTAGTTTAGTGGCCACGTGTTAACATTTAAACCAGTGTCTGTCGGTATTCATACTGTTCACTTCCTGTCGTGTATTTCGTAATTTAATGCATTTTAGGAAAATAAAGTGCGTCAGTGGGTAGTTTCGTTTTAGTGGCTCTTTATTGCGTTTTAAAAATGGGATACCAAGGAGTGAAGCATTATACAGGGTGATTCGAAAAGGACTTTACAATTTTGAAAGTGTATAACAATTTATTCAGAAGGCTTACAGAATCGGTTGAGGTGTCATTTTGTAGCAAACCAAATCACGTTTTACCTCAAACAGTCGTTTTGATTCGATGAGGTTGTCATTGGTTATACGGCAGACATCCCACCTGAAACCACTTTCATGCCAAACACGATCCAGCATATTCGGTGTCACTTCTGCAACTGCGGCGGTGATTCGAGCTTTGAGCTCAGTGAGATTGGCAGGTAAGGGTGAAACTAACACACGATCTTTAATGAAACCCCATAAGAAAAAATCGAGAGGTGTCAAATCTGGATAACGAGGTGGCTATGCTATCGGCCCTGTTCGACCAATCCACAGACCTGGGAAACGCTTATTGAGGAAATCCCGGACTTCTGTGAGGTAGTGAGGTGGTACGCCGTCTTGCTGGAAGTGGATGCGTCCTTCTTGGTCATCTTCGTCTAACTGTGGTATGAGAAATTTTTCGAACATATCCAGATACACGATACCGTTGATGGTTCTCTCGTAGAAAAAAAACGGGCCGTACACTTTAACTTTGCTAATGACACAAAACACATTCACCTTTGGGCTGTCACGAACATGTTCCAGAGATGCACATAGATTTTCGCTGCCTCAAATCCTGCAGTTATCACTGACATGAAATGTCGATTCATCACTAAAGATTATATAGTCCATTAATGTTTCGTCTTCCCCTATCCGATGCAACATTTCTGCACAGAATTCCTGACGAGCCAGTAATTTCTTGCACAATGGTAAATCTGCAAACGTTTTCGTAACACGCGCCATACGGTCGGTTGTGGAATGCCAGTCCCACGAGACGCACGTCGCGTTGATTTCACAGGACTACGGACAAAGCTCTCCCTCATTCGTTCCTCGACAGCATCAGAAACACGCGGGCGACCTGGAGATTTGTCATGGCGAACAGAACAACAACTCTCAACAAAATTCTGGTGCCAAGAGTAAATTGTAGGTCTACTGGGACGATCCTTGCCATACTGGGTGCGAAAATTCCGTTGAACCATTGTCGCAGATTTCGTTTCTTCAAACCAAATCACAAAGCGAGCGCGCTCCGCATGGCCATTTTGAAATGCACTGCCGCTTGCGCTCGCGGTGACGGAATTCGGTACTATAGCACATCGTGAGTCAAACTTGATTTGTTCTGCTACAAAATGACACCTCAACCGATTCTGTAAGCTTTCTGATTTAATTGTAAATTAATTGTAATTAATTAATTGTAATTTGTAAAGTCCTTTTAGAATCACCCTGTATTTTACAGACACTCCCCCCCCCTAGAAATTCCGGTAAAGGCGTTTAAATTATTTCAGGTGGCACTGCGATCTGTGAGTGTGTGCATTCTTGTCAAGTTAGAGTAGCATGTTCCCATGTTCCAGTAGAAGATCTCATGACGTTGAAGTTCTCGCTTTCGGCACGACGAACCGACTTCTGTACATCTCAGACGTCCAGTGTAAAATTAATAGTGACGATACTGAATTTCGAATACAAGAGACACAAGAACTTCATAAATGTTTTACTGAATTTGTTCCGGACAGGCTTGAATCGTCATGCCGGACGCGAGAGTGTTTGAATAAATCCATTTACCTTCGCACTCAGCTCACCGCCTCTATTTTATAATTCCCTTTATATCATAGAGCACAAACAGGAATTTCGGTGGGTTGATTGCTTTATATAGAGTTATCGTCGCTCTGTGTGGCATAGCACAACATTCTGAAACGTAAGTCGTTATCTTCTGAAAAGGCTAGAGTATGTATGGAATTTGTATGATACTCTGAGCGTCCTTTGGAAGGAATGGGGAAGGTTGTGAGATTTTGTCACAGCTTGGTTTAGCGTACTAACATCTGCTCACCTTTCATTGCATCACCGTCATTTCAATGCATAACGGCGAATTTCTTGGCCGATTCCAACCTCATTCTCTGAAGGGTGATTAATTGAGGAAAAACAATTGACCTCTGAGCACATCTCGATACACTTCGTATGGAAAGTAGAAATGTTCAGGTTCTTTAAATGATACAACTGTACGGGCCAGAATGTTCCTTGATAATCCTGTAGTCACTCACCTGGTCGTAAAAACTCTTGCCTTTTGTGGAACCCCAAATTTCATTAACGTCTTCACAGAAGCCAGCTGCTTGTTCCTGTCCAGGTGAGTATAGACAAAATCGTTATTCTTCTAGATTGATTGTCATATCTGCTCATACATGCCTAGGTGTTCCACGAGTTCTCTTCCGTTTACCTTTCAACATTTTACGCAGTTGTCCCTCTCATGCTTACAACAATCCCTGTCAATCGCATTCCATTATTTTGATAGTACATTTTCGTGTCTTCATGTAATGACAAATCTAAATCTAAATTTGGATGATTTTAAGAGAGTCCAAGAAAATGACTTAATTTGGAAGTAATTATTTCTGAGCGTTTGAAATGTTTTATTGAGTAGAGAAGAATAGTTAAAAATGATGTATGAATGTCTGTCGATCTGCCGAAATATGTGTCAGTGATTGTTAACTTCGGGTTTTCTAAGACATCTAGTTAGTTAGTTAGATTATTAACTTACAGGAGTGTGGAGATGCTTTGTGATGTTATAGTCTGCCGTAAGGATATGTTTCCAGTTGGAAAATTAACAGCCAAAATAACTTAGTGATGCACGTGAAATATAATTAACTGGATTTTCATCGGAGTTAATTTATTAATTTTGTGGATGTATGAATTAAAAAAGCTATTTCTAAACAATGTTTTTTTTTAAATTATTATTTGTGAAATCATTCCCCTGGCCGCGGGTTACTTAGTATTTAAGAAGAAGATATGAAATATAGTTAGTTTTACTTATGTGGAATGGTTTGTAGTTTGAGGCGTATATTAACTACTATACGCAATACTTCATTTCGTGAAGTTATTTGCTTAATCATGTACAAGTATATTAAAATTACTTGCCACGATAAATGGTAGCCTGTTATGAATTATGAAATTTTTCATTATGACCTCTGTTGCTAACACTACATTTAACGTATTAGGGAACCATGTAATAACACAGGACATCGATGATATTTGAATATTGAGATACACGATGTGTTTATCGATATGTATGGCATGACAAATTGGTACTCGCACAGACATATGTTGCCTGCTCGACATGTGTAGTAACATGCAACGTGTATGTATTTTCAGCAAGAAATTTATTCCCTAATTTCATTTAATCCTTCAAAGCATATTGGTATGTGCCACCGGCTGTAATATTAAATAGGCTAACTCTATTTTGTCCGCAGATGGTATCTGTGAGTTATGTTGGATTTCAAAATAAATAGCTGCAATTTCTTTAAACAACATCAACAAATTGATGTCTTGTATGGCGAAACGTTGTGTCATAGGCAGTAACTGACGTTGAAATATATTTAGATGATCCTCGAGTTTCAAAGATTTATACTAAAGCTTCTTCCGCATGAAACGCAAGAAAATAAACACTGAAATAAGCAAAGACACAACACAAGTAAGGGGACAAGTTTTAAAAAGATGATTAGTAACAATTTTAAAACAAATTTTAATTATTATGAACTATATACTAAAGAAATATAATACACATGTATCACTTTAGCAAATATTCCCCACGTAGTAGTTAAAGTTAAATAACACCATGCTTTCGTATACATAAACAGTAGGATAATACCGCATTTTAAAGGCACCGTAAATGTTTTATTAGTATTCCCAGTGGCAACACTGGGCTTCTGTCACTCCAATAATATGGTATTTTAACGCAGTTTCTTCGTATTCGTTAATCAGCTGTCTGTGGATCATGCAGTGTGTGTGTTAAAACTTATTTTCTAATGCGGCCGTATGAAGCAGTTAAATAGGCATATAAGGTGAACTTTCCTTATGCTTATGTACCAGAAGAAACAATCACTCTTCCACTTGTTTGTTATTCTTCGGTGGCACTCTCCAGAGTTTCCACGAATGTCTTGAAACGAAAAGGGGAGACTTCTATCATATCAAGATGTATATCAGTGATTGCTCACAGAGTTCTGCACAGTAGACGATGAATTTATTTTACACATTATAGTACCGTGTTTTGGGTTTTTCGTCACATGACGGCGCTAGCATCCAATCCATCTGCTGGTGGACTGTGGTTTTGGGCATGTTCACCCTTCTCCCCTCTTTCCTTTCTGCCCATATCATTTTTCCAGGTTGTCAGCTCGCGCTGTTCTATCACAGCCCCAGAAGTCCAACCGGAACACTAATAAATTTTGTGTGGTTTGTTGGTTGCTGAATATTTGTATCGTCCCGGGCGGGGTCTGGGTATACGCCGTGATCGACGAAGCGGTGACCACCGTGGTAAGTCGCAGATGTTTGGTTTCGATGTGTGGTGTTTAATATGGGGCGGATTTTGGCCACAATGTGAGCGCCCCCTCGATTTCAAGCTAACGTGGTACTTCGGGTTTTCATTTCGTTGGGTGAAGTACAACTTTCCTTTGTATATCATAGAGATTTCATTGTATTGGTAACTGTGTAATCACATACGTGCATATTTGTGTTATCATTCGAGTTTGTACGTGTTTATACTCCTGTTTAACACGCGGACCTGTATTGTACCTCTGGCAAAATTGATGACTTCCATACTTATTGTTCTTCCGGTTTACAAAGCACAGTCTTCGTTGTAAATAGTCTTGACTTCATACTGCTTTTTTCAGTCTTTCTTCATGTCGAAATAAATGCGTAAAACTTTGCTACGTCGTCTCCTTAAAACAGTTCTGTTCTCGTAATTCTCTCAATTAACTCACACCGTCCACCCCTCGACTCGAGGCGAGAATATCTAGCTCGCTTGTACTTGCCCGTGAACTTTCATAGTTTCCGTAACAGCTTCTCGATCTCTCGAAAACTCGAAAGGCTGCTAACGACTGGATAATCCTGGCCTGTGTAGAACGTACGAATGCATGATGGAACTACATGTGCGTGCGCACGTGGACGACGTCACAAGGATGGTTTGGGAGAGGTGGATAGTAACCTGCGCAGTCGTCCGTAGCACTACTCGTGCTTATGATGACGTGGCGGCAGCATACGCAACAGTATGCTGGAATTTAGGAATTTTGACTTGAATGTGTAATTACAACCAAAAACATGACATTCAACGTTGGGGTGGTCTACGTTTCCACATTCCTTGCTAATAAAACGAGCAACAATTTAACATTTAGAATAAACATAGCAAAATTAAATAGAGAAACAGGAAGAAATTATATATAAGTTCATCAATTTGACTTAATTACGATAAATTTTAATATATTTTATGTACAGGATGCAGTACATATGCAGTGCATATTGACCTGTTAGTAGCACGTGTCTGACGAAACAGATATTGTAACGGCAAAGTTCCGTATATGGTAGACGGTATTTATATTGATCAGGTAATCACATTCATCTGCGAATTGTGCGAATCTGTGATTGGTTGTGATAGGCTCTTGAGAGGCATGAAATAAAAATATTTTACTTGGTGGTTGGGAACAGCATATGCTCTGTGATTGGAAAGGAACCTGGTCCCTTGCCTTTGTCATGGCTGAGGCGGTTAATTGCCGGCAATTCTCCCTTTATTCCTCATCCAGATGACTGTCGTCCACCATCTGTTACCCCTCCTCCCATTCCTTCACTTTCTTCTTGGTTTGCTAGTAATTAGTAATCACTTCGTTTATCAACACGTTCAGTTTCTTAAATTGTTGACCCAGGTCTCAAGTTACATCTTTAATGTCCTTACTTTCTTGGCTGTGAATCTATCAAAGTTGTAGTCCATTTACTGTTCTTCTCATGGATCCACACGTGCCGTAGAATCTGTCCAGTCCTTCCCTGATCCGCTGGTCGCCACAGATTAAACTCCTCTCCTTCATTAACCAGTACCATTATGAAGAGCCTCATAAACAGAATCTGCCTTCAAATCTCCACCCACTCGCAAACCCCCGTTGTGCGTTCCTTTGTGCACTTCGTCATGGACGTGCTAGTTCTGGCGCGGCAGGACTCGATATTAGCACAAGCACGACCTAGAAAACTTAAGAATATATCCCATAGATGGCAGCACACTAACCTCCACCGCCCTTACTAAAGCAGACGCACAATACCCCGCATCATTCTACAACGAGGCACTACAACAATACATATAACACAGCTAATGTAATATTCCTCTACTACACATAAATATAATACATACCACAACACATCTAGCAAATACATTTTCTGTTTACAGAGGTAACACACCGGGACTCTCTATCCTGTGCTTAAAGCAGTTTTCAAATCAGTAACCATTTTAACTTTTAACCTACGTAAATAAATTGAAAGAAAGTTTTATCGTTATTTATGGACATCGGGAAGATCTTTGGTGCAATGACATAGAAGCAGGAAATTAGAATCTTATTAGCAGAATCAATAAGGTGTAAAGGTACGCTAACACTACAGCGCGCTGCAGCACGACAAGGCTTAGCACTTTTGTCATTTCCTTGTAGATCTGCACGCTGGAGTAGGAGCTCTGCACACCTGCGTACGTTTGTGCCGCCGACTCGTAGACAAGAATACAGGGCGAAAACGTGTTAGGTCGTGCTTCGCTTCATTGCGAATGGGTCTGGCACGCGTGCCCACCGGTTTGCAATAGATTTCAGGAGATTCGTTTGAGTTCGGCAGCAGCTGTGTTCTTGTGCCTGTTTTCCTCTTAAGTCATTTTCGTGATTCGTGAACAGTACAATGAGTGATCCGCAGGCAAGAAAATTTCTGACGAAGAAAAACTGATATTTCTCTTATTTAATTAAACGTCTCTCTATGACAAACTGGCAGGTTTTATGACAACTATGCCCGGAATAACGAGTGAAGGACATTGTTGGACTGATGGACGAACCTAATGAATGCAAAATGAGCATATTCCCGGGTCCATATAATCCATAATGGTTGTTACATTGACAGGTAACATAGTGCTGATAATGGTTGTTACATTGACAGGTAACAGAGTGCTAGCAATGTATTTGATTTTCGGAAACGTCACAAAATGTATATCGTTTAATTTCAAACAATATTGTTTCTGTACTGTAAAATATTATATCATAAAACCTCTAAATGCTATTGAAGCTGAAATACGCATTTAGTCATCATTCTTTGCCAGTCTACTAAACCTTCAGATGAGAACAAATCCCTCAAAATCGTTGCTTCCACTGAGTTGTTGCCTTCAGCGTGAGATAAAATGCTAATTCATCATTGCCCAGATCATATTAATCATCTGAAAATGAAACAGTGTCATGCCTTAAAAGGTTATGCGGTTCACATGTAGCCAGAATTATTGGATCCGTGTATTCAGGAGTTTATTGGAGCCTTCTCTGGTAGATATGAAATTTCTGATTGAGAAATCCGAAGCGGTTTTCTGATACGGTAAGAACTTTGAAGTGAGCGACATCTAGTGTTCAAACTTGTTGTTGCTAACTGTCTCCTGGTTGAGCTGTCGCGTATTGTCTCATCAAATATCTTTTCCTGGTTGCTGACAGTGGCTTGTCTGGTGGTAGCCTACCCTCAATGTATCGCTTAAAATGTATATTCAAACATTCCTCCGTCACTACATAAGCCATATACACCCACGTCAAGAGCTGTGAATTTATAGTTGTCGTCTATCAGTGCCAAAATTAGATTGGAAAAATACTTCTTTTGGTTAAAGTACGATGATCTATGCGTCCTGGAGTCTGGATCATGACATGCCGTATAGCATAATTGTGTTTTTTATTATGAATTTTGTTATTATTACAAATTAAAGTAATTATAATTTATTTTTATGTTATGTGCAGCAGTTTTACAAATTGACTTCGTACATGTTATACCTGCTACTTTATTCAGTGAAATCTGTTTCGTATTATTTTAGATGATGTATGTAAACGGAAATATAAACATGTAATGGGATGCTACAAAACATATATGCAAAGTAAGGGCATAGTGGTGATCGTATCGGGAAGCCTCTTATGCCCTGGAAAGATATATAAAAAATATGCCTACCAGGGCAGAAATGAACAATATTTCCACGTTTACAGAAATTTATGAGTCACCTAGTGCATAAAATGATGGAAGAAACCTTTATAGCAAGCGTGCTGGAAAATTTGCTTGACACGAAAAATTCTGAACACACACACAATGAATTCTTTTTAGGTTAGCTGACAAAGAAAAATTTGCCCCTCCAGTTACAGTTGCGGATAAAACAAGAAGTTTGTCATGCATTATCAAAAGCACAATTAAATGCTTTATTGAGTGGGCCTGCTGGAACTTCAACTTTATCTGCAGGTTTACCAAACAATAATTTTCTCTGTATTTACAGGGCAATATTCTTAAAGTAAAGCAGTTATCAGTAGATGCGATTATTCATATTTTCAAGTAAGGCTAATTTTTCTTGTCTTATTATATTACTTTTTAATTATAAACTCTTACTAACCAATAATTACTTATGATTAATTGTTTACTTATGTTTTAAATGCTATTTCATATCAACATTAAGAATAATAATGTAATAATTTTTTAATTAAAATGCAAAACCCTAAAATTTTCACGCAGTTTTTTGTCTACTTTTTTTTTGTAAACTTTGCTTTTTTAGCGAAAAGTTAGGTCTATTTTGTTTATAAGAAAGTTGTAACAGCAAACATATATATACACTTACTTTAAAGCAATCACTAATCGTCAATAGCGGACCCTGATATTCACGTATGTCTACATTTTTTACAAGTTGTGTTTATATAATTGTTAGAAATCAAAACAAATTATTTTGAGTCATTCGAAAGTAAACTTTAACTTCGAGTCATCTTGTAATGTTCTGAATTCCTAGCTGATGCTCAGAGTTATTCCGCGTACACTATAACTCGCTTGTTATTCAATATGTACACATAGTAGCCAGTAAGCAATCATCTTCCTGAACGAGGAGAGTTGGAGGCGCTAGTCCAACAGCAGATCATCTCACTTTAAGTGCCACCAGCACCCCTCTCACCTACGAAATCAGTGTATAATTGTGCCTTCGCCTCACATCCATGTTTGTAATTGAACAAGTCCCGTCGTACTATAACCACTTTCGACATTACACATGGCATGATCTGTAAAATATATACACGTATTTTATGGCCCTCGTCTACCTCAGTATCAGTTCTTGTCTAGTCCTCAAAAGAATATTTAACTTGTAAAGTCATTACGTTATTTACCACTCTATATACATGTGGCCTGCTTGATTAGAAACACGATGTGTAAATCTGAAGATTTTTACACGTAGCCTGGGCACTGGAACACAAGGATCACTGCGCAGAAGATTTGACGGTCTGTCTCTGTTCTTCCGTGCTTAATTTATCAGCCACGGCTAATTAGTTTAAGGCAGCGCATATCACAAGTGACAACTCCATATTCATGTAGAATCCCTTCACTTCGGTGGCCAATTTCTTAATCGTCAAGTGGGAAAATCCTCCCGAACATCACGGTGTCGAAGTTATTCACGTTCAGTATTCGAAGCGTCTTAGGTTCTAATCTAGACGCTGATACCGCCCTCCTTGAATGTGTTGTTTTGCTTATCACCTTAACCTCTGCAATAGACTGTGGAATAGTTTTGCTTACAAAAGTAGGTCACGTCCGATTGTTTCCACATGCTACGCGTGTTTCACGCATGAGGCAGTGTGTTCAACGTCCACAAGTGTCACCTTAATTCTAATGCTAACCGCAAACGTGGGTATGAAGTCTGCTTCAGCGTCAGCGTTTGGGCTGGTATCGTCGGTGATATTGTCGTGGTCTCCTGTCTCCTACCTGACAGGCTAACTGATCAACAATATCACGATTTACTGGAAACTGTTCTACCGGAGTTGCTTGAAGATGTGTCTCTAGATGAGAGGCACAGGCTGTGGTTTCAGCACGATAGAGCTCCAGCGCACTATGGGGAAGATGTCCGGCAGCGTTCGAACGCGATATATCCAGGATGGTTGACTGCACGTGAACGGCCGTGTGCAGACCTCATCGGTCTTTGAATCTAATTAAGATGGAGTTTTTCCTGTGGGGACACCTCAAGGAACACGTTTACGCAGTCCCTCCCAGGACTATCAAAGATCTCGTGGCAGGACTTGAAGCAGCTGTGTCAACGGTCGATGTCAACACGTTAAGGCGCGTTCTAGAGTATGCCGTGCCATGGACAGACGCCACTTCGAACACGAACTGTAAATACGAGGCGCCCATCGTTTGATCAATTGATACTCTTCGCCATTCGACGGTGACGTATATCATGGAAACTGAACATTTCGGGACATATGCTGTGTAATATTTTCGAAGTGTTTCTTAACAAGGACTCACACGAATTTCTTTTCCCTCTTTTGTATAATATTGTTCATCTGAATGACATCTGTATTTTATGGTATTTGCCGATTTTTAACTTTCAGTTAAGGTAAATCCGGGAGAGATGCCGCGGCGGGAGAGACGCCGCATTTTCTAATTCGGTGGGTTCCGTTAATTCTATTCCGATGTCAGTACATGTCCTTGTTCAGTGAGCCAAGAGAAATGTTGTGAGTGGACGCAATGAAAATCAGTGCTGTTTTGCGAGAGTTATAACTGATTTTATGCGGTGAGTTTGATAATTTTATGCTCGAAGTTATTTCTATTGTTCATAAGATGTGTCTTTATTAGTTCCAATCGAAGTAACTATGAAATCACGATACATTACAGGTTCCCAGCGTTTCTGGTCTTGACTTTGCACGACGTGGCCGCCATGTTGGTCATTGGGTAAGGCAAGTGGGAGGGCGCGGCGTCTCTCCCTGAAGATAAGGAGAGACGCCGCAAGAAATTAAGGGAGAGATGCCGCACTTAAAAAAATAC
>NW_019059838.1:477953-495805 GCF_000696155.1 Zootermopsis nevadensis | reverse complement strand
ATTAGTCTCAGGCAGGTTGAACGTACATTACGAGTTGTCGCATTTAGGATAAGTTACTTTTTGTACCTTCTTTTATTATTTAACCTACTTGCTCACCGAAACTCCTGTTTGCAATCATAATTTATATTATACTTGCGTTTCAGTCCTATTTTCCCATAATCAGTGACGTTAATAAAAGCAGTTTGGTTCATCTACGTAAATAAGTGAACCAACCATGAATTAAATTACTGATATCTGTGAGATTTCAGGTTCTCATGGCTGCGAGTATGAAGATCACTGACAATTGGGTTGTTGCTCCGTGTAGCGTGGCAGAAGTTTACCGACTTTTCAGAAGTCCTTGCTGCCTCCGTCATCAAGACTTATCGCCCTGATTATGAAGGCAGCAAGAACCTCTCAGGAATCTGTAAACTTCTACCAGACCACACGTTGCAACAACACATACGACAGTCATATAGTGATTGATAAGTTGTTGCAGGCGTTAGACTGTTTTACTACGTTCACACAGTGTTCGTAATATCAGTGACCTGCCATACGCTGACTGCCAAGGCCCATTACAGACTATAAATGTACGGAATCAGTAAGTAACATCAGTGAAATTACTCTAAAAATGCTGTACATGATCAAGCCGTGGAAGTTCACAACGGTCTATAAGTTCATGGGCTGTTTAACATGGACTGGAAAAGATTGCGGACGAATTGGTTATAGCACATGTCGCCATTTGCCTTACATGGTTTAGAGAAACTGCGCTATATTAAGTTACTGTTTTCGACGAGAACTATTGTGCAAGAAATTACTGAAAGAGTTCAAGAAATCCACACAAGTCTTGAAGATTTGTGTGGATTTCTGTTGTGTTCTGGATGTGGTTGTTTAAAATATTATCTGTTCCTTGCACTGGCTGTACACGACGTATCTGTATCTGAGCTGCTTAGCAACGTGGTGAGAATGTTTGCTTTTTTTTTACACCTGATGGGATGTCTTCCAAGAAATTAAGGGAACTCACATCCTTCTGAATATGAAGCAGCATTGCTAGTCACTGAACCGCCATTTTCGGTACTCAGTGATTTCCCTGTTGCAAGTTTGTTTGCTTATTTTTGATCGCTTTTTCTGCAATTCACAGTATTTCAGCCTAAACTTCCCTTTTCTCATCCCTTTGGCTGTTTGGGGATTATGGAAAACTTATTAACAAAATGATAACTAGAAACACAGATCTGGCGCTTAGGTATGTTAATTTTCATTATGCATTCACAGTGCCTGACTCAGCAGGTTACGTAATGTGTGTGTCAGTGCATTAGTGCTGATAGATACGGACCGAGGGTAAAGAGAGATGATGTTTGATAAGATTAATTAGGGTCTGTGTTGTACCAGGAGAATCAATTAGGGACACCTGGCGAATTGTCAAGATGTCAAGATAGCTTTTAACGAGGAAGGGCTGTTTTGCTTAAAGTTGCGATGGTGTGCAGCGACTGCTCTACTGCTACATGTCAGTTGCTTAGCTTCTGTTCGTACGTCAGTCAGCGGATTATTAAAGACGAAATTTTTTACTGAATGACACTAGTAATCGGCAATGAACACTCCGTAAATTGTAAAAAAACTGTTAAAACAAAATCCATTCAACTATAAACTTTAACCCACTACTGAACTGAAGATACAATAGTCAGATATAGGCTCCAGACCTTAAGGAGTTCCGTGGAAGCTTGTACGAGGGAATTGCGTTGTATAATTAGCGTTACATAAAATGATAACTGTCAACACAGCTAGTCTTATATGTGTTATTACACTTCTGTTACTTGTTTTAATGGCATTGTGTCATATCCAAGTTATGCTTAAGTACACTTTATTCAAAAACAAAGGTAACCATGCTTAATATTTCATACAGTCGATGAACTTCATTACTTAGATCGCAACCCTGCTGAGCGCTATCGTCTCTCACTCTATCCGTCCGTATGCATTAACTCACTCACTCACTCACTGTATGGTGCGGGATGTTCCTTGTAAATACGATTATATACTCGACTTGTCAAAGAATAACCAGCTTTCTTTATGGAACCAGAAGGTTCATCACCGTGTTCACAAAGCCCGCCACCGGACTCTATCCTGAGCTAGCTGCATCCAGTTCGCTCCATCGATTCCTATCTAAGGACTTTCTTAAAGCTATCCTCCCACCTACGTCCAAGTCTTCCCAGCGGTCTCCTCCATTCAGGCCTTCCTACCAGTACCCTGTACACATCCCTTCCACCCCCCCCATGCGTGTCATCCTCCTAGATTTAATCACCCTAACAATTTCATATGAGAAATGCATGCCGTGAAGCTCATCATTATGCAATTTTCTCCATGATCCGTCTTCCTGCCTTTCGGGTCCAAACGTCCTCCTCAGCACTCTGTTCTCAAAGACTCCTCAAGGTGAGAGACTAAGTTTCGCGCCCATACAGCGCAACAAGCAAAGTTGCATTTTTTTATATTTTGACCTTTATTTTTTATATGTGACGGCAGAACAAACGATTTTGGACTGAATTATAGCAAGCATTCCCTTAATTTAATCTGCTCTTGATTTCATCATGAGTGTCATTTTGACTTGTTAGTGTCTCTCCCAAATACTTGAATTTTGTCACATTCTCGAACAGTTCATTAGCTGCCTTTATATTCTGGTTCCATCCTCAATTATCTTGTCGAGACATGATCATATACTTTGTCTTTTTGGTATGCATGAAAAAACATACAAAAAGAAATAGAATTTCAGTTGCATTTTACATTTCAAAATTTTTCGAAAAATTATTTAACAGTTTCAGTGTCAGTTTACATTGCACAATTCTAACGACTATTTACGTGACAGGACTATATTTGTTTGTGGAAGGTATAGGCTAATATGTTTACAGTAAGTATAAATCGTTCTGCTCATGTCAGTAGAATAACGTTTCAATTAAAAACGAGATTTGAAAGGAATTCTGTGCAGAGTACTCAGACGTTCCAAGGTGTTGCTCACGCCACTTCCGGTCGCTGTGATGTGTAATATTTCGATTGGCTGCTGATAGATGGCAGCACGTTTTTCTTCGGGTGGCGGGGGGGTGAAGGGCTACTGATAGATGACAGTACTTTCAGCTGATAGACAAGACAGATCGATAGTACACAGTCCGCTTATAGATGGCAGTATAAACAGTTCGTAATGCTGCTGATGACAGCAAGATTAAGTAACATAGAAACCGATAGATGGCATCATGATGGGTAATGATTTCATCAAAGATGATAGTCATCGCACCGATCTAGCATCCGTTACGATAGTGTTAGCGATTGTAGACAATTAACAGATAAGAGTTCGGACGTCCACATAAAATTTCTTGACAATTCGTGTAGCTCTTCTCGAGATACAGAAGTACATCAGGTCGATGAGGAAATCACAGATAAACCTACTGCCACCTTACGACTTTGAACACCCGTCACGCTAATTCTACAGATTGTAGGAAAAAAAATTCTAGCCTCCGCTGGAGTAATGTCGATATTAGATTTTATCAAAATCCGTTTAGTTGTCCTGATGTTATATTTAAGAAAGAATTGTTCTATGACCACTGATTTCTGGCAGCAGGAGCCCTGCTCAAAGACGAGGTAGCCAGCAGACGGACAGAACCTGCCCTTAGAGTGTAAAAAACGTCTGGAAACAAAAGTAAGTCTTCAAGTTCAAGTCAACTTTGAAGCATGTATACAGAAAGTTATATATTTGTGTATATGTAATAATCTTCCAATGCAGGGGTACTCAACCTTTTTCGCTAGCGTGCCACTAATTCTAATTTAACATATTAAATGTACCAGTAACCAAATGCATTCAAGGAAAAGTGTTATTTATGTTAATATTAATTTTTGATTTTCTTACTTCGCGTACGTCTGAACATTATCTCGCGTACCACCAATGCTACTCATGCACATTGGCTCGCGTACCACCAATGGTACTCGTGACATAGGTTGAGAAACACTATTTTAGTGTGTATAATACAAATGATCTTCAGTGCAGTATAGCATTACATTTCTCATTCATACAGTAAAACTTCAAGTTTTGATTTATTGCCAGTATGAATAAATGTAAGTTAATAGTGAATATTTGCAAGTACATCAAATGTTTCTTTATTATAGGGGAGGGTTCGTTGCAATCTGCACGATATAGTTTGATGGTGCGTTTTTACTACCATGGATAATCTAAAAATGAATAAGCTTTATGTCAGACATTTCTCTTTATGCCTAACGCACCTGTTATGTGTTGTATACTGTGTGCCATTACTGTTTTGTTTTGTTAAGGTGTAAGGCACTTAAGTTGTGTAAGTATGCTCTGTTTCAGGCCTATACGCAAAATTGCTAAGGTGTATATGTAAGAACAATAGCTGCTGTTTCTATTCGCTTGATATTCCTGATTCTTCTTCAGCAATGGAATTCGTAAATGTTATGTATTTTCCCTCCTGCTTATCTGTGTAGTAATTTCTTAAATATCTGTTAAGTGAACATTAAGAAAACATGGAATGCAGAATAATAAAACTAGTGTGCAGACCTTGTGCAGTTCAAAATGCATTACATCTTACCACTGCATTTCTAAAATATGTTACTGTATTTAGTTTATCCTGATCAGTGTAATTGATTCAATTTCTACCAAATAAATAATTATTCCCTTTAGAAATTTAATATACGTGAGAAACTATATAATTATTTATACAATTAAGCCTTAAAAGCACGCAGGTCCATAGGCAAGTCAAACAAATACTGCATATATACATTTGTTTCGCCCCAGGAACAATAATTACATCGGCACACATGTTTAGTAGTTAAAATGTAATTTATACAGCTCTAGAGGTAAATTATAATTTAATTTACCAGTCATTTGCCAGTATAAGCTATTTATTTGTAATTTGCCTCTACATTACTTAAAATTCTGGACTGCTTTTGCATATGGTACTTCACTTCGTGTTGACAGCCAACCTTCCTTGGACTTCAACGTGATCACAACAGTGGTTGTTGACCACAGTCACAATTCCGGGCAGGTCACCACTTAACGAAATAGTTTGAGACATTTTTTCACGAAGTTTCGCACATAAGTTTACTTCACTGAGAAAGTGTTCGTCGACATTAGGAGCTGTATTTCAGTTAATCCAGTAGCATATCGTATGTCGAAGAAATAGGTTATTATTAACTGCTCTGCGGTTTGGTACTATTTCGGTCTGTAAAATTCCTGATGCCTTAAGATACAAATTTTGAGACTGAAACAAATAAAACCAGCAAACTTTGTCATTAAATATCAGAAAATGTAAAATTTTGTGCAACATTTCAGAGTTGTTTATGTTCTTTGACTGACTACTGGACTACATGTCTGAAACACAAACTAATCAACCAATTCCTTTCCACATGGTGCGGCCTCCGGATATCGACGGTGGCTGCGAATACATCTGATAATCAGTCGCGAACAGTCGGAAAGGGACAGTACTTCGTCTTGGGTGTTGGGCTAACATGGAATTGCTGTAAAACATTCTGTGGTAATGTGTAGCCCAGTGTCTAGTACGTGAGATGGGAGAAATGAGATTTGTATCGAAAATTTGGTCCGAAAAGCAGACGGGAGACGGTCCAGTTGAAAGACTGAGGTGTAACAACCCAGCTTCCTACCCGAGGTGGTTTCTGACATGAGAAGAATTTATTTATCACTAAACTAACTAGATGGCTTACCGAACCCGAAAGTTCATCACCGAATTAACCAAAGCCCTCCACCGGACCCTGTCCTGGGCCAACAAAATCCAGTTTCCTTCAACTCCTATCTCCCACAGATCCTGCCTGAGATTATCCTCCCATCTACGTCTAGGTCTCCCCAGTGGTCTCTTCCTCTCAGGCCTCCCAACCAACATCCGGTGCACACCTCTTGTTCCATTCATGCGCGCTACATTCCCCGTCCATCTTATCCTTCTCGACTTAATCGCCCTGACAATATTGGGGGAGGGGTACAGATTTTTAAGCTAATCATTATGCAGTTTTCTCCACCCCCCATCGTCTTCCTTCTTAGGCCCAAATATCCTCCTGTTCTCAAACACCTGCAATCTGTGTTCCTCCCTCAGAGTGAGAGACCATGTTTCACACCCATACAAAACAACAGAATTTATTTATAATGGCAAAAATTATTTTATTTAATTTGTATTTATTCTGTGTTTTCTCTTTCCTTAATTTTGTTCTTATCATTTCACACATTGTATTTCCTACTCACAAGGTTCTAGCTCCCCTTCCAATCTTGTCAAGGCTGCAGTCCCAACCCTCTTCCTCCGTTCATTGTTACCCTTGCTCTGTCTACCCTAATTCCCTGCCCCCAACTCCCACTTTCACTTCACAAATTCATTGTTCCGGACAAGATTCTGCCTTGTCCGAGCAGCTTCTATATCTAACCCCATTTTTTCACTCGCTACTGACTCATTGTTTTGATGATGTTGTAAGAACCTCTGAGAAGTTTTTCTTAATTTTCCATCAGATTATACTACGCGACTTCTCACAGGACCGTCTTCAAAGTGGAATAAATGCATTTTGCTGTCAGTGAACGTTCCTTAGGTGTTATTACTAAAGTAAACTTTTTAGTTAAATACATTTCACAGACTATACACTTGGATCTTTTCTTTTGTTCAATTAACCGAAAACACGTTTTGTATTCATGAATAATAATATTACGCTAGCGCAAGCAAAATAACCTTGATATATAAACTCAGATTAAAAAAACATATTCGCACCTACGACTGAAACTTCCAGTCCTAATAGGTGGACTCCCTACCTGGAGCCTTGGAAGGGGCTGTGAAGTGCACGATGCTGTCCGTGATTAAGTCTCGATAGTAACAGATTATGGAGCTTTGCAAGAAAAGCAGGAGTATCGTGAAGATATCTGTCTTCTGGGTCGTTGCGCCGTGTAGTCTAATAGAATATTACCGACGTTTCAGAGGTCCTAATTGCCGCCATCATCAGGCCATTGTGATAACACGAATGTAATTTTGTGATTGAATAATGCGAGGAAAGTTACTCTGCAGGTCAGTGCCAACGAACCAACCAAAACAGGGCGGAGTCCTGGGCAAGCACGAGTCATCGTTCCTTGCTGCGTATCACCATTCCTGCGTAAGACACGCACTCAAGGAAATGGTAAACAGTGCCTCATTAGACCCTGGTATTTGCCTTACAAGTGAGAAAACGCGCGGAAAACCTGTCAGGGTAGCCGAATAATCAGACCTCGTACCGACTTCGCCGTCTTTACAGGGATGGCCTCGGCTGACCTCCTTATCATCAGACCGCCTCGGTGGCCCGTCTGTGGGTGACCTGAGTCAACCCTTGATCAGTGCAAGTAAGTTCCAAGTTGCCGAAGTAAGGGTTTCCCCGCACCAGCTAACGTTGAGTTGAAGCTCTCAGTCAGTGCCTTGGTGTGGTCAGCGATGAATGGAATCCCCAAATCCTCGTGAACTTGCGTGTTACTAACGTACCAAGGAGAGTTAGCCGCAATACGAAGATACTTGGATTGTAGCACTTGGAGCTTCCGGAAGTGGCTACCGGCAGCTGACCTCCAGATCGGGCATGGGTAATCCATCAGGACGGATGAGCTTCTTGTAGGGCAGTACACCGTTTCTGACGGATAGGCCACTTCTGTTAAGGAGGGGACCATGCAGGCCTAGTAATTACGCAGCCCTTTCCCACCTGGTTAACGTGCGCCGACTAGGTAAGCCTGGTGTCAAGGGTGAACCCAAGATACCGCGCTGTTTTGACCCACTGTATCGGCTGTCCGAAAAATTGCACTGCCCTGGGCTTTTGGATGCGTCGCGCTTCCTTAACGAAGAGAGCCGCGGTGCTCTTCGAGACGTTGATAGTAATCCTCGAAGCCTGCAGCCAGAGCTCCAGTCTACCGAGGTAGATAATCGACGGAAAGCGATGGGCTACGGTATGTTGCTACGAGAGCCGTGTCATCCTCGTACTGCGCTAGCTCGCCTTGGCGGAAGGGTGTAGGTATATCGTTCACATACAGACTGAAGAGCACAGGGGAGATACGTTCACTCTGATCCTCTCCGGCCCGCATGGGTAGTGTGGGTCCTATCCCGGCTTTAGTTGGACACCACGCGAGCGGGTTTCTATGCCGGTGGGAAGTACTTCCTGCCGAGGAATGCGTTAAACATTTTCGTGAGAAAGGTTGCCTTGGTAGATGTCTTAGGACCCTGTTCGGAATACCGTTCAGAGTTGAAGCCTTGCCAACCTTGAATCCCTGGATGGCCAGAAGGACCTCTGAAGAACTGGTTAATTTCGCCCTATTTGCGAGGGCATACGAGTATGCGCACGACGCCTCGTTAACCATGTCAATAACTGCCGGGTCCGACGGGTCGTCCATCGTCTGAAACTGGACTTGCAGACTTTCGGTCAGGGCTTCCGTTTTTTTTTTGTTTTTTTTTCGGAGTCGAGCTAGTCCTCCCGGCACATGCAAAGGGGGCGACGGAGTGGGAATTTGCATTACTCGTTTTGTCATCTGCCATAACGACTGGTCCTCGCCGTCCAAGAATTACAGCCTATTGCTCCACTATTCGTGCTTCCAGTCGTTTAGCCGATAGGTGACCTCCCTCTGAAGGCGGTTGACCCGAGCTTTCAGAGTGGGGTCCCTTGTGAACTACCACTGCCGCCTCAGGCAGGTCTTCAGGCGTATTTCATCCTGATTACTAGCGGGTAGGGGAGGCCGTAGATCCACTCAGGGTCGACTGTTGGGAGCAGATGCCGCTGTGACCTCGTGAATGGCGCTGGTTAGCACCTCGTCACACTTGTCAGTTGCCTCCTCGTCGTCTGCCAAGGGATTCCCTTTGAGTCTGTTTTCAAGGCAAGCCTGGAATGCTCCCCAGTCCATTCGCGTGAAGTCGAGGCGGTCAGGTTGGTTTTGAAAGAAGATCGACACGTGGTGTCGATCAGGATAGAATAGTGAACGACCTGAGTGAGGAGCAGAGAGTCAGATACACCGGTTGGGCGAGTCCTTGACAACTACTATATCAAGGATGTCAGAGGCTGTTGTGTGTGTAAGGAGCTGTAGTTGTTGAGTCCTGCCCGTAGATCAAGCAGGAGTTTCTGTTAGCGTAATCCCGCAGGAGCGAACCCCTCACTGAGATCAGTTTATGATTCCAGCCCGTGTTCTTCGCTTTGAGGTCACCAGCCATTAGGACTAAGTTCCCCCCGGTCAGGTCCAACTCTGTACAGGGCCACGTCGGCGACAGGTATGCCACCAAGAGCTTTACTGTACTAGTCGCCGACACTAGGTGAATGACAGTGGCCTTCAGGTGCTGGAGAACCGAGACTGACACAGCATAATTATCTGCGCACAAACCTCTCCGCGGCGTTGGGCAGCCCATTCAGTGGCAAACATTGTTCGCGAAACTCACGGCCCGACCCGACACTAGTGCGTCTCATTCAGGAGGCAAACATCGACACCGTGTTCACTGAAGAACTTCTTTATTGCAAGTTTAATTTTTACGCCAGTAACTTTGCAAACGACAGCGAGCGGTCGAGGAGTGGTGATAGAGGGGGCAGAAGGCATGTAGCTTTCGTTTCTATGAGTAAGAAACTCTTGTGGTGGTGAATAGTGTAGGCCGACTATGTCTGTGAGTGGGGCAATGAATTCTAACAAAGTAAGGTTGATGTCCAAACATGTTTAATGCCATTCTGCTATTACTTGCCCGAGCACTTTCATGAAAATTGAAGATCACCGAGTAGTTTTTGGAGGTGAAAGAAAATTACGGCCACGCATGTTTTATAACGTAGCACTATAATTAAGGACCAATGGGTGCACAGGAACTGTGAATAATTGGCAGCCTCTGTGATGTCTGACGGAGAAATACTTCGTCAGACATCAGACAGCGTCGCAGTATTTTTAATTCACAACACACTAAAAGGTCGCTTTGTATGTGATAGAGAAAAAGCCTGTACGGTGACTCATAAAATGAAAGGAAGAAGCTTACGTTGCCTACCCGGACGCTTTTTCCATTAGTGGCAAGAACAAGGAGCGTACGGCTTATGTCGGTGTTTTCCTGTTGTTGCTTCGGGATGTGTTCCCTCGTTAAGAGCAACGGAAAGAGGGCACACCGTTCATCACGTCAAGGCTTGCAGCGTCTTCATTCTTTGCTGTTCTTTTTTTTTCGCTTTGCCCTTTTAAAGGACGTCGTTGAATGGGTATTAACACAGACGAGGTTTCTTCCTGCCGCTAAGTACAGGAACTAACGGTCTCGACACAATAATACATATCAAGTATTGGTTATTTGTGAAAGAGAATTTCATATATTTCGCGTGATTTAATTGTTGTTTAAGGCCTGAATATGCAATTAAAAGAACTGCTTTGTAAATGTTCATTTGACAATGTGTAATTTCTGACACAGTGATAAATGCTTATTTATTGGTATCTTCATAAATCATGTATTACCGTTGATTAGTTAGTTTGGTAGTTAAGTAACTGTCAAACTAACTAACCAAATCAATGTTTCATTGGCACTTTTCACAAGATAAGCGTTCTCTGGAATTGTTCAGGCCTACAGGTTTCATAGAACTTGAAAAATCATCATTCGTTTTTGTACTTATAAAATAACACCACACGTTGTACACTTCAGATATAACTAAGGTTAAGAATTTGAATGGAGCGTGTTTTTCATCTGAAGAAATATCCACTGAACGTTTTACATTCTTTGTGCCATTGCCTTCACAAACTGAAATTTAATTCACAATAACTGAGTCCCATTCACATGGAAAATTTGAAAGATTTTCTATTTCACTAATTAAAAATTGTAAGTATCATTACTTGAAAGATATATTTCTTTCAGGCGTGACGAACGGCTTTGCGAAATAATAACTTGAATAATGACTAATCGATATGTGTTAAATTAGTAGCAATCACCTACACTGCATTATCATTACCACCATTACAAACGATATATATTCCGGAGAAGTTTGGAGCGAAAGAAAAACAGTTTTACTTTATTGGATTTTAATGACCTACGAGGCGCACTCAGATGACGGAAGAAAGACGACCTTGTCCATGTTTTTGTCCTTTATATGTACAAGTAGAACACGGAACACCACAAAAACATGATGGTTGTTTTTACTAGGGTAAGCAAATAGCCTACTGCAGCGGAATTACGGTTTGTGAAACAACACAAAGACATAATATTGAAGCCACGAACGCAACCAAAAGTATAAAACTGAACTCTTCTTGGCAACTGAACGCAACCAAAAGTATAAAACTGAACACTTCTTGGCAACCTAATAGAGTCTCAACTGGTAAAAAGTTCCCGTCCTCTATGGAATTATATTATCCATTAACATGCTCACAAGAACTGGCCACTGGTTTCCATCTCGAGCTTGATGAATCTATTCCACGTCCTCAAACCCGGTTTGTTTTAATTTTACACTATACGCTCCCGTCCACTCCTAGGTCTACCATATGGTCTTCTCTCTGTAGGTTTTCCACGTCCTACTTCTTTACATTATCTTTAACAGCAGGCTGGTGAAGAATAAAATTTTATTTTCGATATATTTCAGCCTACTATTACTTGTTCCCTCCCACGTCAAATACTCTCCTCAGCTCTCTGTTCTCAAATAGCTTCTGCTCATGCTTTTCTTCTGATGTTAAAGTTATATGACACTAAAATCCACTCACCAGATCTTTATTGTGACTTCCTGCATTGGTGAAGCGACATTAACTTTAGCGACTCGACCTATTTATTACCGTAATTACAACAGACACACCCGAACCGAACTGCCTTGTCCAGGCGTGTATCCTGTAATAGCGGCAATTTGCTGTACGCGGTGTCTGTGGGCTATTGAGAGTTGCCAATGGGGTGACTGGGAGCCAGTTACATTCCTCTGTAACCATGCCGAGCAAGGACACAACTAACCTTTTTAAGTCAAACGATGTAATACCGTTAAAATCTGGAAGAGTATCGTAAGTAGACATCCATGATCCATTCTTCAGTTCTCGCTCTGTAATTTGTAATCGGACTGTGAGAAAATATCTGGCCATGATTTTTGAGCCTATTTCAATGTAGTTTTTCTGAGTTTATGTGAAAGTTCAGAAGACCGCCGTAATTTCCTAGAAAGCGATCTGCACAAGTACAAGGTGTTCCGGACTCAACTCAAAACATATTTTCCCAATGCTCATACTTGCAGTTTAATGTACTCTTTGTTGTGAAGGTTGTATGTAGGTAATGTTAATGTTATAATCCGACGGCGAGATGCAGTTATCTTATTAGTTACCGTGTTGGGCTCATTCGTAGACGGTCATGACATGAAGTAATACTACAACAAAGATTTCTTCTATTACTGCCCTATTAATTGTAAAAGTTAATTATTATGCCCCTTCTTCGCGGTGGAGCAGTAATAATAGAAAGTATTTTATTTTTGATGTACTGTGATTAGACTAGTCGGCTAGTTGGCAAAATGACGTAGGTACAGCTTACGTGGATTGGCGATGTTAAGCTTTTTAAGACGAGCGAAAACAAAGCTCTTAGCTTGACATATTGCCGTTTTTATCGACCCAACCCTAAGCCCACATCTATTCGAAGGCGATTGTCAGACACCGAATATTGACAGCCAGCAACATGAAACTGATAGTGTCATAGATTGAGCAGAGGGAACAAAAGAGTGGCGTAATGCAGGTTAACGGGACACAGTGGTGGATCAGTATACATGTAAAATTGTTTTAATATAGTGTGAGTTTCCAGCCTAATGTGTCATTTCGAAATCCCTGTGCATCCTATAGAGCTGAATTTCATACTAAATCTTGGTTTGGGGTTTGGGGTTTACGGTTTACAACCCTCAATCACCCATACACTTACCCGCACCAGATCTAATCCTTGCCAACAATAAATTTGTGAATATAATATCAACGTTTTCCACCGCTAACATATTTGTAATTGTTAATGTTTATGATTTGTAGGAATTATTTTAACTATCGTCAAAGAAAATTTCATATACATAGCTGGGAAGGTCCATCTTTGCCAAACCGGAAAAAAATTAACATTTTCGCACTGTTGCCAATTTATTACGAAAAATTACATAAAGAGGTAATTTATGTAAACATTTGTAATTTGGGAATATTGTCGGTTCTGAAAGTAGAAAGAGAATTGCGAGGCATTCGTAGGTGAGTTTAATGCAAATACCAGATGTCCAAAAAAGTTAGCCCTAGTCTCCGAGTGTTATTTTCGTGCGTGTCATATCTGCTCTGTCTCCATACTCCTGCAACGCCTGAACTATAGGCGAAAATTTTTCTCGGTTAATAGCTGTCTTTACGGCACTTATGCCGAGATATTTTAAATGATACTTGTGCAAATTCTTAATTTTTAAGATGTGTATTCGTTAAACATCCAGATGAATTTTTATATTCTACGTCTGTAAGGGACATGAGAAACGCTCCGTAGTTATTTTGTATTGTTAATTTTTAGTTTTTCGCATCAGTGATCATAAATAAAGCAGTCATAGGCCTATGTGTACTTTATCCGTGTTTTTACAGGCTTATTTCTCTTTTACAATATTTTTACAATGTATACCGCAGAAAGCGTTACGAATTATATAATTCATTTCAGGCACTGTGACGGCTCGCCATTTTATCCTTTTGTGTTTCAGTCAGCGGGATCTTTCCATAGCGTCGGTATTAGTAATGAACAAGGATGAAACCCGCTGGTGGGAAGAATGACAGAAAATATGGAATAACCAACAAAAAGTGGAGCGATGAAAGCTTTCCACCGCATCATTCATTCCATTCATCACTACTGTCCCACTTCGGGGATTATGCAGTATTTTGGCGCACTCCTCATTCATTGCAGTAACAGCTCAGGCTAACAGGAAGGTCATTCCTGGGGTAAAAAGGTCATAAAAGACATGTAACACGAATAGTTTTTGTTCTCCCGTTATACGATGATATTTGATAAAAAAAAGAAAACTGCAAAATCATAATTATCTTGCATTAGAATATTATTGAATTGAACAGTTATAATAATCTACACGAGAACACGTATACCAACTTTAAAAATGAGCCATAATGGATGTATCTGTGGATTGATGATTGGGTGCGTAAGTTATATAACCCTAATTAGACTAGAGAGGATAATTAATTGAGACTAACTAAGGATGCAGAAGGACGAGGTCTGTACAGGCTGTCCCACGGCTCAACCTCTAAACTTTTGTTGCTACATTTTGGTTTATTTTAACTAAAAAATGTTATGCCAGCATTAAAAATAAGTTTTATGAACAGATATTAATTATTCCTACAAGAATCAACGACGATATTAATTATTTAGCTAAATGTATAATTTTATGCAACTCTTTTGCGTATGTCTTAGACGTTAACTCAAAAACAAACGTTCGTAATTACGTGAACTGGTCGTTAAAGTTGCCCTATGTGAATATTTGAAGTGGTTGGACAATCTTTTTGGAAACTTCTCACATATTAAATTTAATTAAAATTGTGTATCCATTCTCGTTTCCTTCATGCGTACAGTTAAAAATGATCAAGCCCTACTCACATCAGGTGCTCACAAACTCACATCATGGGTATTCTGTGTGAAGTCGTTAAAAATAAGTTGTTTGTTCCTCGTCCGGTGTTCATGAGAAGCAGTATAGTTAAAAATAAGTTGTTTGTTCCTCGTCTGGTGTTCATGAGAAGCAGTACGCATGCCTGAGCGGCAATGAATACACAGTTCACAAATGAAGAATACGCAGACATTAACTATGTACTTGAACAGATTCTGTGATGGGGATGCATGGGCAGTGGTTGAAGAGGATAGGCAAGTGTCGATTTCCAAACAGTTTCAGTATTAAGCAGCTTGCATTACAGTCTGCAAGATGGCATCTTGAACCACAAGAACCAGGGAGCGTTCATAATCAAGAAGAGATTGTGCGAAAGTCCAACGCAGTTCGGAGTATGCGTTCACCGAATTTCCTGTCAGACGCACGCATCTGGAATGCATGTAATGGCGATCTCTACATCAGGAAGCACTGGAGGCTTACCCTTACCACTGCCAACGTGCTGTCCAACTCGAGGATTACACAGCTCGAGAAGATTTCTGTCGTTGAATTGTGTAATATCACCAGCTTGCAAGACTCGTTTTATTTTGTAACGAGGCCCAATTTACGCGAAATAGGATAACCAACAACCACATCACCAATGTGTGGTCTGTCGGCAATCCACACCATTCCATTTCAAGCAGATTCCAACTTTGCATTACTTGTGGTGCGGTCTTATCGACAGCCATCTAAATAGGCAATTTGTTCTTGATGGACGTTTAACACCAGACTTCTGCCTGAATCTCCTACAGGACGAGCTACCTCTTCTTTCGGACGACATTTCTCTTAAACACGTGGCCACAACACGACGGCGCTCCACCTCAGTTCGGTTTACAAGTCATACGCTACTGGAATCGGCGCTATGGAAATTCTTGGATTGGTCGTGGAGGTATGCATGCCTGGCCATCCCGTTCATCAGAACAGACATCTCTTCCTTTCTGTTTGCGGGGATACATGAAGGGAACAATAATTAAAGCACATGGAAGGAACACGTTTTAACACGAACCGTTTTGTGCATAACCAACTGAAGGGGTTACTTCTAACAGAAAGCTGCTTAAGAACGTACGTTATGTGATAGCGAATGTTTCACTCAAGCAAATGAATAACCAGCGGAGGTTTGGTAGACAATGTGACACTGTGTCAAGGCATTGTGTCGGCATTAACGTGAAGAGACAGAAATGACAAAGCGCCTCAGTCAGTGTACCTGCTATATCGACTGTTATTCGAACCAAATACCTCACGGACAGAGGTCAGTAGCATCCAATGCATCGTTCTCAAACATCTTCCTACCTTTAACGTTTGCAGTTGAGAAAATGAGTTTGATTAAACTAAGATAAGAGCAACAATATTGGTACAGATACTGTCGTATTTTCGACAGAATGAAGGTGTTTGTGGAACACCCTGTGTGCCATGTGCGTGGTATTAGTTATCGTCAGTAGCTATTATTATACGCTGGCCTTGTAATCCTGGGGTCTCGGGTTCGATTCCCGGGGGTGCCCGAATTTTTAACTTGTGTTGGGCAAGGCCGTGGCCTAGGCAACACGGAGTTTTCCTCATTGGCATCCCAACAATTACTCCATTCACACACAGAAGAAGGCAATGGCAACCCACTTCTGGATCATCTGCCAAGAACGTATATGAACAGGTCCCAGTCCGAGAAAAGGATGGAAGGATCCTGTTCATATGGACCTGTCGTCAGACAGAACACTAAATAAAAAAAATGGTATGGTCATTGAAATAAGATTTTGGCAATAAAATTACAAGAAGAATGAAATTGAAGTGTCCAATATGTCTTCATTTTTATCAATGAAAATTGCTTAACCTATGCTTTTAACACAGAGTCCTTGGATATTAGAGCAAACATACAGGGTATTTTATTATTTTCATTTTTCCCGTGGTTATCAGTGAGAAAAAAAAAAGAGAAAGAAACTAAATGTTGGTGATAAAAATAAATTAAGCACTGATATCCATCGATTCTTGCAAGAATGTCGAATGCTTTCCAACTTCATATGGGAAAATTTAAAACATTGGCTTCATGCAGTGCGTCATTATTTTGATACTTCACACGTACCTACCGCATTTCTCGTTGCGTTCATTGTGTGACATAGGATATTTGTTACTGAATATCTGTAAATACTCTGACAAATATTTTTAAATATGTTCAAATCAAACTTGTCGCCTAGATATAAAATGGTTGTGTAGGTATTTAAATTAATATATAATTACATGTATTTATTAAAGGGCCTCAGATAATTTTTTGTAAAATTCCATTGGTTATTTCTTCATGTATTGTAAACGGAATATTTGAAAAGAAATTAAAATAGATACAAATGAAATGGATAATTATTATCTAAGAATTATCGCAGATTAATATCGATATTTATGTAACAAGTTTTAATGGTTGTTCGAAAAGATAAGCAGTTCAGAAAAGAAACCGTTTACTTAATTTTATTTCATTTGTGGTTTTTTAATTACGCCGCCATTATCTTAGAGTACAGATTAATAGACAATTACCTGCAAAGGATATGGAAGGAAGAGATCGTGGCCTAATTTAAGTGACTTTCCCAGAATTTGCCTGGTTGGTCTGAGGAGAAGCATAAACAATCTTAGTCAGGATAGCCAGTATGTGTGCTGAGATTTCATCTCGATACCATCTGAATAAGAAGTAGAAACGTATCCCCTCGGCCACGCCGTACGTTGACGTCGTGGCTAGAAATTTCATATGAGAAATTATGGATGCACTACATTTATTTCTTTCGTCCCCAAAATCACATGTGTTCTTTAGAACTTAAGCAATGAATGTGTTATGGTTTCTTCATAACCATACAAAATGCTCACGCTGAACATAATTATAGACGAATACTTGGACACCATATATGAGTGTTTTCGTACATTAACTCTTCCACAGACTCATAATTTTGTCAATTCTCAGTTCGAATTTAGGCGTGCGGACGTAAGAGGTGCGATCGGAAAGTTTCAAGACTGTGTCAATAGAGGGCGAACCGGATGTAGTACGAGCTTCTGCCGCTAGGGGGTGCGGCCTACATTCATAGTGAATCAGTGTGCCAGCCGGCATCATCGAATTAGCATTTGTTTCTTAGTTACGGGCGTTTTGGTAGTGCATTACACCGACCCTCCTGCGATTTCGGAATGGCGGATTTTCATGAACAAATCAAATTTTGCCAAAGACTCGCCAAAACGGCTAAGGAAACCTATGAAATGCTAAAGCAAACATTTGGGGAGTCCGCAAACTTTTGTGTGGCATTCACGTTTTAAAAATGGCCGAACCTCTGGCG
>NW_019059838.1:438966-461256 GCF_000696155.1 Zootermopsis nevadensis | reverse complement strand
CAGTTATGTGGTCATTTTATAACTTAACGTAAACTAAATAATTAACTCTATGAAGCAAGCATGATCATCTGTTCAAAATCTAACCCGAAGGTTTATTACCGTGTTTGCAAGAACAGGCCACCCGTCCCTATCCCTAGCCAGATGAATTCAATCCACGCTTTCCAACTCTATTTCAGCAACGTCAGATCCAGTTTTATATTCTTCTCGCTCAAGGATTAGGCCGATGACCTGTTCCGGCTTCCATGAATTCCATCGTGTGCGTGGTCTATCAGGATCTCTTCTCCCTTTGGGCTTATACCAAAGGCACTGTTCCTCCTTTAATTCTTTCCACATGTTGAAGCCTATCTTGTCTGTATCTTATTATTTAATCATTCATTGATAACACTCCTAATTCTTACTTTACATCTTCATTCCTAATTTTAGCCTTATGCATCCCTTTACAAATATTACAAATCGCATTTCTCCTTTTTGTAATGTTTGCATGCCTCTTTTCCTCATTATCCAACATTCACTTCCATTCAATAGCGTAGGAACAGCCATGACTTGGTAACATTTTGTTTGTGTATATTTTCGAGTTTTTCCTGTAAGTATTCGCCTAATTGTGCCACACATATATTTTGTAATTTTTGTATCTTAGCATCTGTATCAGTTTCCTCCAGGAATGTTACATCATAACCTAAATATTTGAAGTGATTGACCTGTTCGAGTGTTGTGTCTTCTATCACAGTTTTTGTTCAAACTGGATATCTCCCTTTAAAAGCCGTTGTTTTGATTTTATTTGTTGAGATATTCAAATTATGGCTTTTTCATATGTGATTTAGGTGGTATACAGACAACTGCCGTTCATCTTCACTCTCTTTGATTATAATTTGGTCAGTGTATTCAGGCAACCATTCTGTTTAACCATGGAAGGATCCTGTTCATATGGACCTGTCGTCAGACAGAACACTAAAAATAAATATTTCTGGGCCGCTTCTCGTCTTCCATTCTCCGTTGACATCATTTGGTAAATATTAAATAATGTTGAGGACAGACTACAGTTTATTATTAACCTAATATCTACACCCAGATATTCTGAGTGGTTTCCTCCCTTCATGATTTCCAGCAGTGGTTTGAACGGAAATGTAAACCAAAAACCGAACCTAATAATGATGCCATACCAGAACCCGAAACGAGCGTTTTGAGTGTATGATCCCTGAACTGTGCACTTGAACAAGAAACTTCTTAAGAAGCTGCTTCCAAGCACAACTTAAAGTTTTCGGGAAAGCATCTTAACACAGTGTAATTTGTGAATCTTTCTAACTTTCTCTGCAAATTGTCGACAACTGATTGTAACCGTGTAGTGTAGCATCTCGGTGTATTATGTTGATTATTTCTGAATATACGTTCGAAGCCATTCACCGGGACAACTGAGTATTCATTCTCCCGATGTATCTTCAGATATTGATAAAACTATAGAATAAAACTAGTAAAGATTTTTTATGTTAGTTAAAGCGAAGCTTTATGAGTCCAGATATGTTTGGTTTCTGATATGTGTGTCTTTGAGTGTGTCATTGTCCATTCTACAACGATAAACTGCTAGTAATTGTCCCAATGCAATGATTTCGAACGTATATATTGGCCGCATTGGGGTGTAATAGTAGTTCAAAAAGATTAAAACTATGAACTGTAAGTTTGTAAAAGTGACTGACGAGAAATTACAAGAAGCAAATGGAAAATTCCGTGAGTGTGACCTCAAAATGAAACTACTTTGTTGGTCAGGATGGGCGTAGAATAAACTGAATAAACACACTAACACGTCATAAGGATATAGAGAACCTTGAGGAATTTATCTAATCAAGGAATTCCCCGCCTTTAGGGAACCCAAAGGTTCGTTACCATAACAGCAGAGTGCAAATATGAGGTCGTTTTGTGTTCACGACTCCAGGAATTTATGTATCTTAATTTGTTTGCTATTTGTAACCAAGTGACTAGTATCAAAAGCAGAGAAAAATAATGTTCTTGTTACAATGTTGTCGTATATTCTTTTGGAAAATTGTTTTCAGTTTTTAAGCCGTTTGGGTCTGGGAACAGGTTTCTTCAGTGAACAGGCTTAGTGTTAATATACGCAGAGTCGAGTAACCATCAAATTAGTAATCTCATTAGTTAGCATTTCTAATAGTTAAATTGTCCCATTAATTATACTCTGGTCACCCAGATTGTCTTGAAAACGGTAGCTGTATTCACTTACCACCGTAGTCTTTGTGTATCATTGTTTACAATTTATTTTTCTGTTATGCATGAATCCGTTCACATGTTTGATCCCAAGAAACACTGTGTGCATTATGATGACATGCCAAATATGTGAACGCTGACTTGCGTGGCCTGGACTTTTATGTTATTACAGTAGATACTCAGCTAAATAAAGTCTGATTCAAGTTCTCTGTACCTTAATAACATCAATCCTTTGCTTTCATTGTGTGATACTGCTAGAACTGGTCAGTTATATCCTCGTTATGTTTTGGATATGCATGACTGATAGTCCACATGAGCACTTGAAGAACGGGTCGTTCCCAGTAATTTTACTACACATTTTATAACCTATGCATTTTAACTGCCTGGGAATTTTGTACTGCTGTTATTTTATATAATGTAACTTGAGAATTTCGTGTGGGAGGTTGTGGAGTGATTTCCTTGATTCATTATAGGGCTCATCTCAGGTCTTTTGTGAACATGAAAATTAATATTCTGGTTTCATAAAAGATGGGCAACGTCTGACTACTTGAGCTACTGTCAGCTTCTCAAGAAGGACTGTGCACTATCGTGTTAGTTTGTTGGATTATTTTGCATAATACCTTTGTATTAAGACGCTTATGATTAGTCTTAATTATTTTGTAGGTTTATCAAACCAGTTAAGGAGATTTTTACAGTTCTTTAACTGCTGACGGGAGAAACCCGGAATATGGTATTTTTTATTTGTTGCGATGGGGTGTGTCTGCGGAGCTCTGGTCGCCCATTGCCCAGATGTTATGTGAATAAAAATGGAGCAGCGATGGAATATCTTAGTGCCTCTTTTGCTATCACAGATCTCACATGGATAGCTGTAGGCACGAACTCATGCCATGCCGGTTTAAAGCCGTCTACGCTGTAGCATCCCCCGAACATGAGATTACTCTCCGGACCGAACCGTTATTTCAAGCTGTTTCAAGCTTTGCCTTATACAAAACAGCAGAAAGTCCAAAGGGAAGACACCAATTGGAAGAACAAGGTTTAGGTGCGAGGATGATATTAAAATGAATCTTACGGAAAACGTGGATGATATGTATTGATTAATGAACGTAAGTACTACTAAGAGAAACGCAGAAGCGATATTTGATACTAGAAACGAGGCTCGTGTAGACGTAAATGCACAGAAGACCAAATGCATGTTCGTGTCTCGTAAAAGGACTACAGGGAAGATCGTAATATAAAGATAGCTAACAAAACCTCCGAATTTGTGTAAGCTTCTAAACACTGTGTTTGGTAACGACGAAATAGATAAACACTTGATTCACAAGGAAATTATGCTCAGATTAAATTCGATGAAGGCTTCGTACACACAGGTGAGAAAATTTTTCTTAACATCTGCTATTGGAATGCTGTAGTTTAAAATATACAGAACTATAATCTTACCTATCCTTTTTTATAGATGTGAAAGAGTTTCTTACATTAAAGATGCAAATAGCTTGATGTTGTTTGACAACCGTGTTTTTGAGGATAATATTTTCAGCTAAAAGGGATGTAGTGAAAAGAGGCTGGAAAAATTTGCATAATGAGGAGCTCCAATTTTTGTATTTTTAATGAAATCTTATTAGGATGATCAACTCAAGGAAAATTCGATGCGAGGAATGAGAAATGCTTATATATTTGTTTGAAAGACCTGAAGGGCAGAGGTCAGTAGGTAAACTTTTGCTTGAATGGGAGACTAATATTTTGTTTGATCCTATGAAATATGATGGGAGGGTATGGATTTGATTGATGTAGTCCAGTATAGAGATCAGTTGCCGACTCTTGTGAATACAGTAATGGACCGTTAGGTCCACAAAAGATGGGGAATTTCTTGAATAGCTCAGTGACTCGTAGATTCTCTATAAGGACTCTGCCCATGGAATTTGTTAGTTCATATTCTTGGATTCGTTTCTATGTCACTGTAAGGTTGATGGAACGGTACTGCCTATTTAATGTTTTATTGATAGTCTGTATTTTCTTTGAGAATTCAGACGAAATAACGTCACTTCAGAAAGAGATTACTGAAAACGTGCGCGTTATTATTGAAGAAGAAGAAATGCCCATATATGATATGGGTCCTTTATTTTCCTATGTATTTATGGAAACCAAATGGGAAATTAATTCAAGATTCTGTTACTTCTGAGTGCCTAAGCTTAGATCCAAATGTCCATCGTTAGTGACACGATGTATTTCATTTACTAGTGCAGAGGTCGTCACTCTTTCTCGCTTGCGTACCACTAATTCGCAATCGATTAGCTTCCAATAATCGAACTCTCCATGACCTTTCAGAGCTTAATTTGCTTCGGATCATAGTAAATACTATGACGGAGTCTTTAAATTTTCATTTTGAACTAGTGTTTCTCTCTTATTTCATGTTCAGCTATGCCTCGAACAAAATACATATTATAATTTACAGTTTCCCCGACAACTGCTTCTCTCTTGTAAGAAACATTTTGAGATTCCTGAGAACTGACATTTATTTATTAATTTTAATGTAGAATTACAAATCATACTCATCTGTCGCCTTGCCTGGAAAACCGACCAGAATAATAATAATAATCGTCAGTTAAACCTATTTGTGTTGGCAGATGTGCTTGCTGCCTCCACCATCAGGGTGACCATCCTGATGATGCAGGCAGCAAGTACTTCTGAAACGTCGATTAACTTCTACCAGATTTCACGGCATAACAACACAGAAGATGGTCATCTTTACTACCCAGGATAGCATTCTTGAAACCAGGTAAATATTTCGAACTTTTGTAAAGTAAACTTGTTTAAACTTTTAGTGCTGCCATTTTAATGACTGTGTATGCTAAGGTTACTTACGTTTTACCTTTATATGCTTACTTAACATTTGGGTCTTATATCAAGCATTTCATATTATCAGGCTAATCTATTACACTGCCCTTTCATAATTACTTGTGTTGAAAGTTGTACACTAATTAAAAAACCGATGATGTACCAGTATTCTTTCATGCTGTAGGTTTAGCGCTTTTGTAATGACGTGTTGGTCCCAGAGGTTACATAGCGTCGTTTCAGGGACAACGATGATTTTTCCAGCGAATTGGAAAGAATTACGGACACAGAAATTTCAGCCATTTTGAAGTACTGGCGCTATTTTCGCTTATCAAAACTTACGTGTCTGAATAGTCCCTCCTCCCGAAAACAGCTTCCGTGTCTGTTAAGTGATGCATCCTGTTGTGTTTTGAACGTTAGGTTGACGGTCTGTCTACTATACAACTCTTATTTGAACTTTCAATGTTTATTAAGAATCCACTACATGTTTCGACCTTAACTGATCATATTCAGGTGGTTCTTTTTAAGTGCTCGAAATAGTAGATATGACTGCTAATTTGTATATACATTTTTGCTGTATACATATATATATATATAAAAATTAGCAGTCACATCTGTTAATATCGAACACCTAAAGATAACCATTTGAGGATGATTAATTAATGTCGAAACATGTAGCGGATTATTAATAATCATTGAAACCATAATCAAAATGTTTATATAGACAGACTGCCAACGTAACTTTGAAGTATAGGCTTATAAAGACGTCGGCAAATCCGGCCTCTCAGTGTAATGAATCACGGGATCAATGATCGCCTTACAGACTTGGAGATACACTCTGTTTGTGAAAGGTCATGTGTGAGTGCCTATCCCTTCGTCTAAATAAAACAAAGCCCAAAGGCCGTGCCGTAGTTCAGGCAGTCATTCGCCGCCATCTCATCAAGGAGACCCGTGTTCGCTCCCAGCCAGACCATGTGGAACCAGATCAGGTGAACATTTCCCCTGTTAATATGATTCTACCGCTGTTGCATAGTCAGTCACGTATCACCGGTCAGATGCTGATTGGGTCAGTTATCGGGTTATTTGCTTTCATTTTTGTTTATTTTCGTTTATTTTGCCAACAGGTCTTCACAAAGTGATATATGAGTGATGAAATAAAAGAGCCGGAGCGTGTAGAACACTTGTAAGCGATGATAAATTTGTACAGAATTTTTGTCGTAAAACCTGAGTGAAGAAGGCGCCTGGTAGACCAAGGAGTTAGTGGGAGAATAGTATTAAAATTGATCTATAAGACAGAATATGACGTTGTAGACTTGAGTCATCTGGTAAAGTATGGGGCCATTGACGGACTTTCTGAATACGGTAATAAAACTTAAGATTCAATAAAAGACGGATAGTTTCTTGGCTCGCTCAAAGAAGACTTTGCTTCATGGAGAAGGCAAGTTAATTAATTTTAAAGATACGTTCATTTAAATAATTTTTATGTGGCTTATTTTGGTTGCTTTCTTACTAACTTATTTGTTCAGTCTGGTTACTAAGTGAATCATTCTGTAAATTACTTGCAAACCTGCCATATCCACTGTACATCTTGGTAGTCACTCAATCTGTCATTTGTCTCGGCACTTGTGATTAAATCAGTATAGCGCCGGCCATATTAATACTAGGAAAAAATAATGAGAGAATCGTACAGTCGCGTAATTTTATGAAGGTATCTAAATTAAGGCTGTATAAGAAAATCAGTCGAGTCCATCCTAGCAGAGTTACCTCTGAATGGTTATTTGGGCCAATTTGCACATAGGTACGGGATAAGATGGGTAAGGAGATAAAAGTGATAGTAGCGAAATTAAAACTCCAGTTATAGTAGATGAACTACGATATCAAGTTGTGAACAGTGACACGAGAGATAGTTCTTGGTGACAAGTCACGTGTCGCAAAAGTAGAAATTATAATTAACGCTATATAGTCTGTTTATTCTTGTAAGATTTGAGGTTTTCACGGCGTTCAGTCTGAAGATGGCTGTCTTCTGGGTTGTTGCGCTGTGTAGTCTGGTCGATGTTAACCAACGTTTCAGAGGTCCTTGCTGCCTCCATCATCAGGGCGATGAGGACACGGCGCAATAACCCAGAAGACACCCATCTTCTGTTAATTCTTACTTAAATCTTGGCGTTAACATACGTTGGCGTGCGCTGTAATTTGACACTTTCCTCCCAGGATATACGTGACGTTAAAAAATGGTGCCTGATTTCATCATTCATATCTAGTGACCTGCGTAAAGGACAGTTATGTATCAGTTTAACAACACGCTCGTACTTTGTTCACCGTAAATAATTTTGTGGATGTTAATATTTGTACCGATTGGGAACAAGCGACTGATTTACGGGTCTTGAAAACGACACGAACTTTCCATCACAGCTGGACGTGTGGTTATAATATTGCGGGCATATCACTGTAACTTGACCGACAGAGTTGGTATGGCGCTAGGTATATGGTTAAATGGTGAGACACAACACCAACATTCAAACTTCGTCATTTCCACTTTATTGGAAATTATGTCTCAGAAATGGCTAGGTGATATTGACCACGTCATTAAGGATGTGGGAAGGATGTTGGAGCTTGATGAACTCTCCGATAACGTGGAAGATCAGCTTATCAACATAGCCGATTCAGAAACAAGCAGCGACGAAGTGCCTTAGTATTCTGACACGGATTCACACGTGGAAGTCATCCATCTACCTGACAGCCAATAAATTATCACTGACGTAAGTAAATGCATAAATGGGCATTTTATACTAATATTGTCGTTCATGATTCACAGCTGAAGTCACTTGGAGAATACGTAGGTTTATTCTCTAATAGGCTTTGAAACTAAACAGACTATCTCGTTCTGGGCTGGAACGAAAGAAGTGCTAGCTGGAGCGGAAGAATACAACCTGGTTATGATTGAAGTAAAGGATGAACCTCATGATATTTCCCAAAAATTCGTTAATAGCTCAGTCGCTATCAGTATGTTTTACTTTTATCTATTTTTGATCTATTTATTCTCCTCTCGCGCAGGCATAGGGTTATGACAAGTAAGAGGACTATGTGAAACAGCGTCTACTACAACAGAGTTGTGTTCAGCAATACTGATTTTGAATGACTGCAGTTCACAATAGGTATCAGAAACCACTGATGCGTAGTTATCGCATTTATATCCCCAGAGACCCTCCATTATTTATACAGTGGTCAGTGAATATGGTCGTGGATAGTGTTAATATTTTGCTGCATTAGCACAACTGGGCTTTAGAATAATTATGGCCGTCTGCTGCAAGCTCTTCAGTGTATAAATTTCAGAACCATTTTTCTCTCCATAGTATGTATTTATAACTACAATGTGAAGGTATAGAACACTTTTGAGTAGGCCTAGGTGATCTGTGCTGTTTTACGTACCTCATTGATCTCGATGCTTATTTACTGGACATAAAAATGAATTCTTGCAAATCTAATCGCACTGCAGACATAACACTGGACTCATTAAGTTTTTCCTTGCATTTTGTTAAATACTGCCCAATTTTTTTGTCACGTACGCTTACATAGTTTTGTCCGTTGAGTAGTTTTATAAAAATCTATTATGTTTGATTTTAGTTCCACATAAAGTTAGATAGATGTAATAGCCACAAAATTTAAAAGCTGTAGCCTGCAACAGAACGCCTGTAAATTTACGACTGAGAAAATTAAGAAGATGATGCAATGACATTGTTTTCGTATTGGCCCTTTGTTTTATTTTCATGCTTAAGTCTAGCGCGCACCTTAAAATTCCATAGCTTTATAAATTTATAGTATATATCATGGTTTTATATTTACCTTGCATGTTTTATTGAGTACGGTGGATTTGTTATTTTGGCAGGTGTAGTGTTCGTTCCTCCTTTGTTTCCACATGCCCATACACTCGTGATCTTGTCATTTCTGTTATGTTTAATCTCAATAATAATGTAAACCAATTACATCCATCCGCATCCTGAGGGACGTAGTCATAACGGATCCACTAAGCGTGAAATAAAGGAAGACTTAAAAACTCTTGAGTTCCTTGGCTGAGATATAGTTTAATATAAGCTGTTACAGGCTTTCTGTGTCTTAAGCGTACACCATAAGCGGACATAAATTATACAATCATTTAGCTCCATAATATGAAAAATTTCAGTTATGTAGTTATGAAGACTGTACATGCCGCTGGACTGTTTTTATATACTGTTCGGTCCTTCATACGTTTTAACATACACGTAGATTTTTGTTAACACGTTTTACAGAAAAAGGTTGTAAAAGTTGGAGTACTGGTTAATCGTACGATTTATCATAACCGCAAGACTTTGGGAAGGATTAACGATACGTATTTCCGAAGGACGTTGCGAATAATATGTAAATTGTATGACTAGGGAGAAAACGTAGGTGGTGTGCTGAATTTAATTTCAACAGTTTTATGAGAGGAGCGAGATATCCCACTTTAAGAACTAACCCCCTTCTTCTAACACTTAAAGAGTAGGTACGTCAATACCGGCTATTTCATAATTACATTCAATAAATACAAGTATCGTGTTACACTCCTAAAATCAAGTTAAAAAATCATTCCTGGCTCGATTTTAGGATCACTATATTTGTATATTCACAAATATGTTAGAATCTTATATAATGCTTTATACTTTCAGTACTTTTCAGAGTATAAAACTATACATGGCTATAAATATGTATCCACATATAAATACTTCTCCTACAAGACTGCAGGCATAGAAGACAATATATAACACATGTTCGATAAAACTATCGATGAGAAACCAACTGTGTTTATAATGACGTCGGTTTGTGTTGTAAAACAATGTTCTTCAACAAGGTGTTGTCTCGTTCTCAGGAAAATAAGACAGACACAGACGGGTCCATTAAATGTTCTTCCAGATACACCGGAACACATAATGTGCTCTTTCCTTGCCACTGTAAGTCTCCATTTTGTTTCCCACAATTCACAAGCGCTCTCAGCGGCAATGTGAAGAACTACAACAAACAAACGAAACTCGAGGTTACGCTCTACAGATATCTGCTGATATCAGCACATTTTGGCTGCAGGTAACACGGTTACAGTTCTCCAAATTTGTGCAGCTACTTTTGACTTATCCTGTATTATTTCACCTATTTTATATAAACAATTTCTATATCAGCTTTGAGCTTATGTAACGTCTCGGCTAAACACGGGATATAAACCGTTTTGAGTGCGGGGAAGATTTGTATGCATCCTTCAAATATTAAATATTATTATAATTATAAATTAAGCATGTGTCGACGCTAATATAATTCCGGGGATATTAAATAACTGAGTTGGTTATCATACCTACCCTACACAGACAGACATAATGGCGGACTTTTTGTAAATACTGATTCACTATTAATGTAGGCCTCACCCCCTAGCGGCAGAAGCTCGTACTACATCCGGTTCGCCCTCTATTGACACAGTCTAGAAACTTTCCGATCGCACCTCGTATGTGTGTGTTTTATGAATTCTAATCATGAAAATAAGATATTGTCTTTTTCTAACAATAACGTGCGAATAATCAGTTTCTTATAAAAAGTCATGTCACTTATGATAATTTGTGGCGACGCGCTAGTGTGCCGCGGGGCGCCGAATACGTAACACGGCTGTAGAGAGCTACAGGGGCCCAGGCCTGGTAGAACAGTTATGTCTGGTCCTGGTCTGTTTCAAAAGGTAGCAGTCAAACTTTCGTAGTTTTACGGACTTTTTCGCAAATAAAACGTTATTTGTAATTGCGCTCATCTTCTGTTCATGACAAGTTCGTTCTCCGGAAACAGATCTCATCCAATTGATCTCTCTTATTTTCGTAGTTGTCCCCTCCCAGAAATAGTTTGAGATGAAACCCTACGATCTCCGCATCCGATATCTTTGTACCGTTCATTCAATCTCAAAACAATCTCATATGCGCGTTCAACAATCCATTCAAGGATTACCAGCATGCAGTAAAATAGAAATGTAGTAATGATTCGATAGTTAGGGCAAATTGTAAATAGATTGGGCTTCGTTCGGGCTGAGTCGTTGGTGGGATACAGGTAACATATTTGAAGATAAACTTGAGAATTGAACCACGTGCTCCTCGGAACATGCCGGTTAAAATTCTAACATTTTGTTCCTTGCAGAACTTCAATTTCCTCACTGGCTTGTCAGTGTAAGCAGTAGCTTGAAGACAACCCAGAAGACGGAAATCTTAATGAGATGATACTGTAAGTAGAAGTATTACCACCTATTACGCTATGTTCCCCATTTTCAGACCTGGACTTCATGCTGTAACGCTTATGATTTAAGTTCAAGAGATACCAGTTCGCACCTCGACTGGGTCACTGACTATAATGAATGTTCATACCGTGTTGTAGCTCAGGCTGAGGCTAATGACAGTTCATGTAGTAAAGTGGAACCTCGATATAACACGAGTTTTGGGGGAAAGCTTCAATTCCCGCTTTATATGTGAAATATGTAAGACATGTGTAATCGTATTGGGGGACATGACCACAGCCGCGGTATAACGAGGTTCTACTATATTTATGTTACACTAAGTGGCACTGAGACAAGTTTATTTTCAATTCCTTCGGTTTTTCCCTGTTATTCCACCACTGCTTAATATTCACTACTTTATAGTCTAAGCGATTTTAGACTAGTTCCAGAGTCATAGTCTCACCTCATCGGAATAAATAATCCTGAGGGTTTTTTATTTTGGTTATCCTCAATCCCTTAAACAAATGTTGATACTGCAGTACCGCTGCCTTGTCATGCCTTTCAAGTTCACATAATTTGATGCTAAATAAATAACTCTTGTAAATTACAGCGTTGATAAGTCTACAGTTTCTTGTGGACAACGCTGAAAATGTTAATAGGCATGTGGGCTACGGAATAGAATACCAGTCTATTATCCTAAAACATACTTGCAAAGAAACACTTTGCCTCTTACAATTATCTTAGCACACGGTTCGCGTGAGATTCTAATAATCAATTTTCTCAATGTCATTAATGCCACTGTTAAATGTTGTTGTGAAGAGGCGTTATGTTTTTATTCCCTGTTTCCTGCAACTTACCGTTTATCGGAAAAGAACGAGTCAGACAGACTTCAGGGTTTTATTTTATTGTAATCTGCGTATTGTTATGTCGAGAACAAATTTAGCACAACAGCTATTTTAAAAGCACAAGTGTTTCACGATCGCTTCTGAAACGCCTGTTATTTGTGTGGTTGCAGTTGCGAGCCCTCCTGATCGCCGGGTAACGAAAGACGACAGCTCACTCCCGCGCACTTCTCCCGGACGCAACGGCCAACTTTCCAGTAAGTACAGCATCGCATGAGCACAGTCTGTACCACATCGTCATTATGATTTTGGCTACTGTCCGTAGGTTGCATGTTCCATCTAATAACACGAATAATGAATTTTGAATTGAACATTATAAATACATATCCTACATGTGACGTGCATCCTGTCGCATTTTTAAGTTATCGTATGTTGATATAACCATTTTCATGTCTTATGCAGACACTGGGTCTAAAATTGATTTACTTTGTCATCAGAATGCTGAAACAGTAATAATCCAGGATATGTCTATTGACCGTATTGTGGTTGTCTACGTTTTATGCAAAATTGCACTCGACTTATACAGACGGGCGGAAATACCATTAAAATTATTAGGAACTACGTTCAGTTATTATCATTATAGAAATGTAACATTCTTTTGAACCACCCCTTTTCGCTAGGGCATGAGGCGTCCTATGTTTAAGGGTGGATATGACCTGCAAGTTTGGAGTGTAGCTGCGAATGTATTGCGTAAGCAACTGTGGGAATCCGACAAGAAGTGGTCCACGAACCTGAGGTTTCGCCAGTAACTAAATAACAACTTACCTACCATAAAAATCAGCATGTTACGAAATGTTTTACAGGGAATCAGACTGACGGTAATGGAACTTCGGGTTTCATGAAAGGTGGACAATGTTTTGACTATCTTAGCAACTATTAGGGTTCTTTCTCTAAAAGTCTGTCCTACACGCATAGTTCGTTCGTATGCCTTCTCTGATCCACAGATCCCAAACCACCGAACATTATGGTTAGTTGGTAATTCTTACTAGCGATACTTGGGTTACATTCCAGTTGTTTCACGTCTGATGATTCCCTGCTTTATAGAATTTCTTGGATTCCACGTTATAGCAGGCGACGACTTCTGTATAAACTTAACAACACAGTCGCCTGAAAGCATTCTATCTCTTCTTGTAGTAACTTTCTGAGACTACTTAACGCGTCTGAGCACTTCTTCTCTGATAATGTACTTGAGATGTAATTAAGTTGTTCTGCAGTAAATATGGTGCTTATATGTTTCAGCAAATTGCGCTACTGTATCCTAATTGCGTCTGTATTTCACTTCGTGTGGCAGAAACAAATGAAGGAAGGGAACAGAGAAGAAATAAAGCGTATGATATACAATATTTTAACAGCAGCTGCTTTACATTTCATCGTGTTTAACTGGAAGGTGTGAACTTGTCTATTTAGATAAAGTAACGTACACGCCAACATTTGCTTGTAATAATAGGTTCAGAGAGGATGCGAATTATGAAAATTAAGATCGTACGTAAAGCAAGACTTAGGGATACCTTCATTTTATCTAATTAATATTGTCTTTTAAGTTTTGTTTGGAACATTTTTCGATGTCATATATTTCTATGTTTTATAAAATACAATGAAATATTACGCTTAATTTACTTAATATTTGAATCTCCGCTTCAGATTAACAACTGTTGGCGCTTATTTCTGTAATGAAAGTTGAGTACTATTTGTTTATCAACAAAATAATAGATTGTGACATTTTTGTTATTCTTAATTATAAAGTTATCTTAAATTATTTTCCATTCCCGTTGGATGGTTTAAAATGTATCAAATTGAAAGATCTTCGTGTGACTATTTCGGTTCTTAATCGACCTTGTCAGGTAATAACTTGGAGTTGCTAACTGTTACGGACTGAAGTCTATATTTCTGCCAGAATAAATGAAATATTATCGGCAATAACATTATATGAAGTACATAGAGAAGTAGAAAGTAACATAAATCGCTTCAGAAAATTTGTACGTTCTTTCATTATTTTCATTATTAATTTCGCATTGGTAAGTTACATAAAGGCAAACGGCAATAAATATTAACAAATGCGCATTTCGGCCTTTGCACAGTTGTTATTGCTTTGTATGCCTATAATTTGGTGACACAGCTTGAAGTTTAAGCTCGATAAATATATCAGCGAGTGAGTAACAGAATCGTGGGACTTGAGGAACCTGAGTCTGCTGATGGCAAATACCATGGTGAAATCCGCTTGGTCTGTTGGAGTCATCGCGTACTCTCCCTAGCGTTATATATCTTCTGAAAGGTGAAAGGTCGGCACAGAGTGGCATATGGCTTTGGAGGGTGTTATAGGATGATATCTAGACCAACTGTTTCCGTGACGACGTGGCACGACACTCATTTTAGAGTTGTGTTAACTATCGGTTCTCTCAGATAGATTTAACTCGTATTCTTTGTCGCTGTTGTGTGTGCTGTAACTTTGCCGCAGTGGTCACGTAAAGCATGAAAAGTGGAAATTAACTTGTGTTTCTTAAAGTCGTATCTCACTGTCGCAATTATTTACAACCCAGGGATCAAGTACCGTAGAATATCATATTCCTTATATACCATAGCGATACTTTGTTCCCTTACAAATTTTGTAATGATGACTTAACAGCTGCGTTGGTTATATAATGTCTAGCATAGGCTTATGAATTATAGACTTTGAATAATGAAGTAGGAAGCTTATAATATGAGAAAAGGCTGAGGAAAACAACGTGGCCGGTTTAAGGGGGAGATTTGAATTTTGGTCGTACGAAGTGCGACACAGAAGCTCAACCGCTGCACCGCGGTGCGACGTTCCGTATGAGTATTCAATTCGGAAATTTAGGATTCTACTTATGTTTACATATTGAGAGATTTTTAAAAGTGTGCGAGAGTATATTGATTAGTTTTGTGACAGTGAATTAGCAGGTGCAATGTTATGTGAATATTCAGTACAGTGATATGTTATTACTCGCAGATAATACATTTTGAAATTAAATGTATCAAATATTCAAGTAATACTTCCACTCGTTCCACACCTGTTTTTTTCTTATATATCTTTCGGAATGCCGGAATGAAAAGGAGGAATTTTTAAGCCAACAGAGACATAAAAAATAACTTGACTTGCTTGAATAGAAAATCTTGTAGTACAAGAATGAAAAGCTTGCACTTCGCTCCCTTACTGGTTTCGTATCACGTAAAGCTTGGTTCTGATGATATTGCAGTTCTCTGAGTCAATTAACATTCATTTCCTTGAAATTGTTAATATAATAAAATTAATGACTGCATTAAGAGCTACGATAACAATTTGAACGAATAATTGTGTGTAGTGTACATAAAAATTCTGATTGCAGCAAGTGCAGTTTACGAAAGTACAATGAACATAATATTCACTTAGCCAGCACTCAGTGTTAACGATCTCACTCCACGAGTAACTGATGGAATAATTCCATATAACAGAGGCAGTCTTGACAAGGAAGGCATCAATCTCTCAACCGTATCGTATGGAAGGCGAACACTTGTTCCGTGCACACAAGAACCAGCCCCCCGACATCTTCTTACTTTAAGATGCAACACCAAATTACTTCTTCTTTGTAGATTTTCCGACCTGCATTATGTACGTATTTTCGGTTTTCTTATGCGTGTGTCATGTCGCGTTCACATCACTGTTATTGATTTGACCAACTTAATTATATTTTTAACACTGTAACTCGTGAAGTTCTTTATTACTTATCATTTCCGTCTTCCGGTTACTTAATTCATGTAAGGCATCTTTATGTAGAATCCATAATTTGCACAAATACAGGTTTCAGTTGTGTTAAATTTGTCTCACATAATCTCAAAGTTTCATGTAAAATTGACAACATTGTTATTATATTTCGCATGCCTAGCTTACAGACAGCTGGATTCAGGTTTGGCGCTGCTGCAAATAATTTCTTGTTACAGACAGCTGGATTCAGGTTTGGCGCGGCTGCAAATAACACAAATTGCATAGTTATTTTTCGAAGATATTACAACACAAAATTTCAGGAACCGTAGATCTACTTGTTAATTGTTTTTCGAAGATATTACAACACAAAATTGACGCTAGTGTCACTCCCGAGTCTTTTAGCCGCCATGTTTCAGCAGTTCATTACAAGTCATTGAAAGTATAAAGATGGAATTATGTTCAACAAAGATTAATGCCGATCCACCAATTAGTTCAGAAGGTGTTGAAAGGGGGAACAGGGAAAAAGGAATGGAATTGGTACCACTACTCTATCTCGCGGTCTTCCCACACGATGTCAGGAATAATGCATGGATAAATCTCCAGTGAAACAAGAAAATTCTGTGGAATGAAACATATTACTGGACTCGTCATTAAAAATCGTTTCCTTAAATAAATCTGGGCTGCGATAAGTGAACTAAGAGCGAAGACACTAAATACAGGTTGCCCCAAAAAGATGTATACACGAATTTAATAGGCCATATAATATATACACATCTTTATGGGACACCTGTATGACTGAGAGCGAAAATATCAAAACTATCCATTTTATTAAGTTATTCGTTTAAAGCAGAGCATCTCCAGATGGTCTTCACTAACACAGAACTTGAACAACAAATCTGAGGAAATGTAATGCTGCGACTGTTAAGCAAGGTACAGCACTCAGACGGCAATAAATGTTCATTGCCTTCAAATTTTTCATGTTATGCTGTACACCACAACCTATTCAAGTCTCTTGTACTGGTCTTCTTTCAGCCCTTCCTATGGGAATGAAGTGCAACCGCAGCATATGCTGTGCGTTAACGGACTACAGGACATTTTGTGGTTTCTGTAGTTTTGTATGAACACGGTAATGCAGTACATACGTTCAGAAATTAAAGCATGGAATATGGAATAGGATGAAGGAGAAACTACGGAATGAAATAATAATGTTACAAGGACGAACGTTTTCCAGTAGAGTGAAAACTGTTTTTAAGCTGGGCTGCGTAATAAATATTTTTAATCCACTGGATATTCACCCTATATAGATTATATTCGCGCTGTCCGTTTAATTCTTCAGAATGAGGGCCTGTGTCTATACCACTGCTCACGGGTTCAAGGTGTCATGCTTGATGATTAATCATCATCGTCTTCAGTACCGCGAGTGGCTTCTACGAGAACACGAACGTGATTCGGACTTTTTGGAGCACATCGTGTGGTTGAACGAAACAGCACTCACACGTGAAGGCGTCTTAGTTATTCATAACAGCCACTAGTGAATGAAAGACGTGCAAATTTTTGTTTAATACAAATATAACTTTACGAGTTTTATAAAGATGTCAATTCAACGTTTATTTTGTCCCTTTACTACAATGTCCCTTGAAACGTGTGAGCTGAATTAAACTTCTACGTAGTAACACTCGTCGTCAAATAAGTTTTATGAACATCTGTAAAAGCAGTGTATTAGAAAGACATCTTCATCATCATCATCATCATTGGCTCTCAATTTGTTTACCAGTTCACCGTGAATGAGTCCATCTGGCAGTTGCTTCATCTGATTTCGTAACAAGTTGCTTTTTACAAGGTGGGGTTGTCAGCCTCACGCCCAACCCCCAAGCTGGAGGATCAGACCCCCGTACTTACAGCCCCCGGAAGCAGGGTGGCCCAGCTATACACCAGGCACTGGGCAGCTCGGGTATCTCGGGGATGCCAGTCCCCGTACCCACTGATGTGGGTCTCTGACGGGAGAAAGATATCATACTCCATCAAAATGTCGTTTTTGGCTTTTCGTACAGTGGTCCTAAAAAGTCGAGCCTTATTAAAATCAATAGTTCACTTACTCGCGAACTTGATCAACTAGAGTGATATTACCTGCGCCAACACACGTCCTCGGGCACATTTAAGATTTATTTTCTGTATCTCCTGCATGAATACAAATAACTTTTCATGATTTCCCCTAACAATACGTAGATCCATTAATTATAAACAGAAGATAATTAAGAAACTTGGGATGAGTTATGTAAGACAAGCTATTTCTTCAGTGACCATTAAGTATGAAGTTCAAATTCTGCATACAGTGCTTAGTGATGTCTCGTATCTCGTATAAAAATTTATTACGTAATTTGTGAGATGGAACATACCGACAGAGAGAGAAACGATTATGACCTCCTCTTGTTGCATGCATGATATGGATAAAGCACAAGGACGCTTTAAAGGAGTGGTATTTGTTTACTTTCCTCTTAAAGAAGTTTAACGCAGATGATGTTTATCATACTGGAAATATTAGTGAGTGTATGAAGTTTACTGTTATGGTGTGTACTCTAACTCAAATCCACGTGTTTGGTACGCAGTAGAGTGAAATGAAAGCAGACGAGAAAATATAACATATACTCATATCTGTATTCAAATATGTGCACAGTTTCTCAATTCTGCTAACCTTATATCGCCTTTATTAAAAAAAACGCGGTAGGCAAACACAACATCAAAATTCAATCTGTTCCTCATATTGAGTTCACTCCAAAAGATGTTGCCTTCTCTTGCTTTGAAACTTCGTGAACGAGTAAAAAAATTGTTTGTGACCTCAGAGAGTTTTCAGTATGATTTAAACTTTTCTTCAGTTAAAGTATGTGAAGTATGAACATTAAAAACAGGTCTTCATGCCTGAAATATTAGGAGCTGCTGTTTTAGGACGTTAAAAACAAAATAATATATTTAAATTGCAAGGTACTGATTTCATGGAGACCGTGTGGCAATATTATGTCATTTTCTTGATAAATACGAAATTCGCATCACTCCAAATCAGGTTCGGCGATAGTGTCATGAAAATGTGACAAAATTATGTGAGGGCTTTGTATTTTTGTCCGTCCTCTTGTGATGTGCATGAGTAATAGAGTTCATAATTGTATTGACATCATAATGTGTACTTGTATTTGGAACAGGATCTTTGTGCGTAACAAATTCTCTGCCGAGTGCGTCGCGTAACGTGGTTTAACGTAACCGTTTAAAGCACGGTATTAACTGCACATACCACTTGCTGTAACGCTGAGTAAATTTAATTACGCCCACAGAATATATTATGTGTTTCGTGTGTTTTTCATAATAAAAAGCAACTATTTTCTAGAACAACATTAATTTTATTTGAACCTATGAAACGTCAGTCCTTATCTACCAGACTTCTGGTGCAACATCCCAGAAGATACTCTTTTCTAAAACTATATTTCAAGGAAGGAACGCGCTCGACTCTTCATTCGAATTTGTTAGACGGTCACTACAGTAAGTAACTGTGAAGTCTTACTGCAAAACAAAATGATGTGGTCTTTCTTAGACCTTGAGAAAATTAATTCCAATTCTAAATCGACGACATTTTAGCTTAGAACCACTTCTCACGACCGTAGGTGTACAGAAATCCCCGAAAGATAATGAATGTGTTTAAACAACAGAAAGTAAATAGTCAATTACTTTACTGGTTCAGGATGTGAAGAACTGAGTTTGTAAAGAATTTCCTTGCTGCTTTGATCTTGATCATTCATTTTTATGTTTTAATAATCATCTATTGGAATATTTTTTGTGCTTGCTAATCCAGTCTGTATCTCTACACCGCAATTGTGTAAGATCGACGTTAACAGTGTTCTCCTCCTACGTCAAGGTCGTCCTGTGGTCTTCTGTTGAGGTTTACATCTTATGTATTTATAACGAATGTTGGAACACTGTTAATTTTATAAATTTATTTACTCCAGGTAAATAATCTCTCTCTTCTTTAAGCAGAAATAAATGCAGTATAACCCAAGGCTTTTCAACGGAATAAACGACACGGGGCTCCATTTTCAGGATGCCCACCGATACACATGGATAGCGCTAGAAATGAACATGAAGATCTGGGAAGAAAGTTTAAATCTTCTTTGTGTCTTCTGAATGTATCGGGATCTGTAAATTCATTATTGTACTGTTTTGGCCCTTGTCTGTGCATAATTTCCGCAAGCATAGGCCTATTTTACGACTATTCTTTTGTAAAATTTGTTACATATGTCAGATTCTCAAAACTTCCATGTCTGTAATTCTTTACATAAAATAAATTGTTCATACGGAACACGGAATCAATTTCTTACTTGGGTCGTCCCCGCCTCAGACGTTTGCACGGTCGCTCTGTTGGTTTATTCATAGTTGTAGAGGTCTAAAGTTTTAAGTAACTTATAAAAGAAAACGGGAATATTTTTGACATGACGTTCACGTCAAATTTTGTTAGTCACTCTTTTCATGTAGAATTTATTAAAGATGATTGACATTCGGAGGGAAGGGCTCATGACCATAATCATAACGACTCTGTACTAAAGATCGCTGTCTTCTGGGTTCTTGCGCCGTGTAGTCTTGTAGAAGTTTACCGACGTTTCAGAGGTCCTTCCTGTCTCCATCATCAGGGCGATATAACAGATATATTGGAAGCAGTTTCTTCTGTGCATCCATTTTGGGGAAGATTTTTATTCCATATTGCAGCATCCTGGTGAACTTAATATTACCGGTTGTTTTTCACCTTCTTTTCATATTCCGATGCCAATTGAATTACAATTCTTAAATTATTTTCTCTTGTTTACAGAAGTTCATCACTGCCAGTACTTTTGAGCAACATGTTTCGATTGAAATCTAAACGTCATGAGTATTATTGCACTTCCTTGTGCATACGTTTTAGCAGTGTCAGATATTTGTAATTGATAATGATTCATAACATGTTTTTAAATGTTATTTTATTTTAATCAGTCTTGGTTATTATTCATGTTATATTTTGTGTATTTTGTGTTCCTTCTGCTGTGTATATTCCTGTAGGGCAATATTAATAATTTGTTCTCTACCCAGATATATATGATCAAAGATTTATTTTTATGTATCTTGTGTTACATTTCTGTACCTTTATTCTGTCGGTGGTCTGTCCGGTGCCTTGAAGCAATGTAAGTTATATTGCCAGTGTAGTGATTTCTTTTTATGCTCAGAGGGAAGGCGGAGGTGGGTGCTGTTTGGTTGGCGACATCGGACAGACTACACGACAGAATACAAGTAAACAAGTACAATACACAGTACAGACCATATAAATAAAGTGTTAAGATTGCATATATCCGACCATAGTACTAAAGATTTTAACATTGCCTTCAGAAATGTACGCAACAGTGTGAACACATTAGCATTGCAGCGAACTCGACGAAGATCTTTTTAAAATATAAATAAATTTAAATTTTTTGAATATTTTATACAGTCGTATCGGTTAAAAAACTATTTGCATCTTGGAGCTGATATTAATATACAGTGAAGTATAATAAGCATGGTGATGATTAGATTCAATCAAATCATATTGCTCAGAAACTGTGGCAATAATAATCAACTTCTTTTAAACACGATAAAATAGTATAAGAAGTGTAATTAAACTGAAGATTGCTGTATTCTGGGTTCTTGCTATGTGTAGTCTGGTAGATGTCATCGCCCTGATGAAGGAGGCTGTATGACCTCTGAAACGTTGGTGGACATCTACTAGACTACACGGCGCCAACAACCCAGAAGACAGCAATCTTCAGACTCACCGCTGTAAAAACCTCAAATCTTACATGTAATTAAACTGACAGAGTATGTACTGAAGGTTTAAAAGCAGAACGAATGGTGTTTTATAACTAGTATAGACCAGGGTTCGCCAACCATAAGCCCTAGGCACCTCTGAGCCCTCCGAGGGGTTTGGAGATCCCGCGATAACTTGAAAATATTTATAATGTATTATTGATTAGTCATATATTATTGCAAGCACGTGATGATTTTTATTACATGATGTGAATTACTGTCCAGTGCCGATCACATATAAATTTTTAGATTGTGAACATATTTATTGATGTAAAGAATGACATTATTTTGTAAGAATATAACTATTACGTATTCCTTAGGCAGGATGCGTTTGTGGTCTGGTGTTTACCAAAACAAGGTTGTCGAAAATGTATTCTTTTAACAACACAAGTTACACGGCTATTCTTAGTTTAATTTTTTTTCATTAGTACCGCTCCCGCTGATAATTTCAAGGTTGGTAACATCCGGTATAGACTTTACACGTGTTTGTGCAATATATCCATACAATATTTGGGTGCGCAGCCTGCTTTTAACATGTTGTTTCTATA
>NW_019059838.1:392425-418405 GCF_000696155.1 Zootermopsis nevadensis | reverse complement strand
TAATTCGAGTTTTAAATTTTACCAATCTAATTTATACCTGAGGACGGTTAAATATAACCGAAACATGTCGTAAGAGACGTTAAATTTTGTAAATCGATCATTCGATGCGGAACGTGAAATGATATTTTAAATATTTTATATTTTATTATCTTATTAAAATTGTGATTTGACGGAAAATATTAAAATATTGTATATTAAATCATTTTTATATCCGACGTCATAATTATTACATAATCTGTGTCTTCTTACAACTTTTCAAATATATATCAACCATACCCCTTCTTGCCCCGGGCACGGGTCTAATTGGGGCAAGTTACAATTTTGTAAAGAAATTAATATTTAAAAAACCGTAACACTTACAACTGAACTAGTAGCTCAACATAAATTTCAAATAGACAATAAATCCACACAAGGTCCCACCATGTGTTTGTCTATGTTGTTGTCCCTTCCACATTCCTCGAAATATTGAGTTCCACGTTCTGTCCTGGTCTCCCCTACTTATTTGATATAGCTAAACTCATATTCCGTTACAGTGAATTCAGGTTAATTGGGACACATGGGGACTAGAACACATTGGCCCAATTAAGCCGCTGCCCCAATTATGCAAAGTTCCACGTAGAGTTAAAAGGGTTTAAAACAAAAGACAAACTCCCGTTTATTGAGATGATTTATTGAGCAACAAAAATATTGTGAATGAATTATGGAATAAATAGTACAGATCAGAGAAAAATATTTACGCTAAAATCAATGTCAATTTAATGTATGCATCAAACGCATGTAGGGGAGTTCAGGGCAGAACGGGGAACTTAATCTTTGGAGGCATGTGGAAGGGACAATAATAAAGATAAACCCATGGAGGAACCTTGTAGTTGTAAGAGTTACAGTTTTTTAAAATATTAATTTATTTACAAAAATTTAACTCGCCCCATTTTGCCCCGTGCCAGCGACAAGACGGGTTATGGTTGATATATGTTTGAAAAAGTTGTAAGAAGACACACATTATCTGATAAACATGACGTAGGATATAGAAATGTTAAAATAAACAATGTAACGTGTCGATACTTTACAAACTTAAAATCTACTTCGGCCTAACTCAGACTTCATACATGTGCACCTCTTCATCAGCGTGATTACCAACACCTGCACATGAGTTATGGGCCCATTTCAAGCAAGACGAACACCGGATCCATTCTTCAATAGACTGCAAATGGACATCGCCACAATACAGGCACTCATCGTCTTGATCCTCTTCTCTACTTTCACGCGGGGCAAAACTGGGTACCTCATCCTGCCCCGAGTATACTCTTTCAAATTAGGATTGTTCCACCAAAAATAACATCATGAAAATAAAAATAATATGTTGTGTCTTGTGTTTAAGACTTTCAAGAAAACGCCTTGTAACATGCATCATTCAACAAAGTGGATATGAATAATGAATAGGTTTTATCTTCAATGGAATTTGAGGAAAATTTCTAAAATGTAGGAGCAAAATCCAACATGGGTGATTATTTCAGAAACTGTAACCACAAAATGGCGCTGACTGACGTGGCATGACCCTGTGCTGTATGCCAATGGTATTTCACCCGGTCCCGATAGATCGCAACGCATTGCAGACGAAATATAGCCGATAACCCGTTCTGCCTCGTGGCCCCGTCCTGCCCTATGTTGTTCTCAGCAGTTAATGATGTTGGAGGAATTTATCGAGTGTACCCTGCCGTGTTCTCTTGTTTGACTCCGGCTGAACAAAATACACGGAGATATCTAGTACAGACATAGAACAGCCTTCATTGCCTTCCTGCATGAAGTAGCGTCGTAATCCAGCAAGAAATTTCCTGGCATCCTGGTTAGTCACTCGCTCAAGCTCAGGTGTGTCGTCCTCATCACTTTTCTGGTCTTCTGGTGTCTTTTCGTGTTTTGCTGCAATTTGTTCAACAATTGCGTTCTCATAATCTTCATTTCCATTTTAACGTTGAAGACTACTGTCAATGCATACGAACTCTTCATAATTTCTGACGTATTGCTCTAATCTGGCATCTCGAAGCCTGAATGCTTAAAATCACAGTAAGCAAAGCAGTTCTGAGTAGTCTTGCTGCTTATTGCTCGCAAGCAGAATCGATACAATGTCTAAATATAGCCATGTGTTCATTACTGAGTGAATCACCGATGACTCACTGACTCCTCCACGCCACATGCCACAAGCGCGCCATCTAGCCCTCACTGTCCCGATTAAACGGCATGGTGTCCCAAATTAGCGAAGCAAATTCCGGTTATTTTCTAGATTTGTTTTTGTTCTTTAAGATGTGTCCCAAATAAACGACTGCCCTGATTAACCGATGGCCGAATTAGCCGGAATCTACTGTGTTTTAATTAAGCCGAAATAACATTTTTCAATATTGATACGTATGAATATGTTGATTTGTGTGTGTGTTTGTAAACGGAAGTTTGTTACTGGAAGACTCCATGTTATTCTTCGGAAACTGTTCTGTTGTGGATATTAGATTATTCTTATACCTACGTCGAGTACTCTATTATAAAGTGAACCTTGTTACAGCGATTAGTACTACTTTACAGATTTAACGGGATGTATTTCCAGTAATATCAGTGATTTAATGGCTGGGCCATTGTAGTCGCTGATTATATTTTTGTGTTTGCATTGTTGTTTCACTAACGTATTGTCAAGTATCATAAGGGAATCGTATACCTTATCTTGCCCAGTTGCAATGAATAATTTAACTTAAATTTTATAATTAGTTTATAATTTAAATTGTAAATTAAAGTAACATATGCTATAAATTTGCAGTAATGTTTAAGTTAGCAAATTAGCAAATGTATCTTTAGTGAATATTACTATATTTGAGTGTGCCAAAATCATGCATTCTGCTGAAACGCATTCTCTTAAATTTGCATTTTACATAATATTTGTTTAATTGAGAGGTAGAATCGAAAGTTTTTCTTCTGTTTTCAGATTGCGATGCTTGCTAAGACAATTACAGAGGGGGGAGATATCAGCTGAATTACTTCAGAAAAATCTTCATTACGCCGCCAGAGTTTTAGAAGCCGTCTTTATCGACGAAACCAAGTAAGTACACCGACAATTTAGCATGATAATGTGAAAATACGATACGCAACTTTTGTGTGTTTGGACTACGTTCATTCCATGTTTGTGCCAGAAAGTCATGTTTCATGCTTCCTACAGAGAAGCATTTCTCTCAGCACTTTAGCAGAACTTAATAGTTTTAATTTTCGATCTCTTGTTAATCAATAGAAGAGGTACAATAATTCTTAGAAATTACGCGTGTACAAATCCATATTCAGACATCAAGCAGACCTACGGCTTGTATTTCTTATCATATCACAGTTATTTTATTACACGTATAAAGATACATGTTATATGGAAGATGAGCGCTGCATGTATATACTGCAGAAGGTTTTTATTTGTTTTATGTTTACAATTTTGTCCCACGGCAATTAGCATTCCTACTATACGTACTGCGGAAAAGTGAAATATGGTACAAACAAACTTCAGACATATTACTATGTTTCATTCACTTGTAGTTTAGGTTATCTTTGCAGATAAAGTTTGCATGACTTCCAGAATAAATTTAACTAAAATTTAAATTCTGTGTAAATGTATAGGTTCAGCTTGTAGATCGTAGATTGTATTTCAGCCCTTTGTTGTGGGTAAGTAACTTTTCGCTTACTTGAAAATAAAGAATTAATCACAAGAAGTAAATAACTCACCAAATTAAAACTTTATGTATTGTAAATTTTTGTGTGACGCCTGAGAATTACTATTGAATTTAAGCATTTATGTCTGTATTAAATCTTAAACTCTTGAGACACATTTTATATCTGTACATTTACGGATATATTTCCAGTGAAATAAACACTCTAAATTGAGAATATCGTACATTACATGAACCGACGGCTAGACTTATCCGACAGCTACACGAATCTCACGTAGGTTAAATGTAGCATGTTTCAGCCTCATTAGGTATTTTATCCTTATCTTTGAAATCGCAAATGCGAATGCTCTACTTGAATCTGGAAGTGTACACTTGTGTTTATTGTTGTTTTAAGTCACATGATTCTAAAACTCACTGTTCTGTCACTCCTTGCAGCCATAGGGGACTCCACGCAGAAGCACTGCTTCCACTGTATGTACATTGCTTGCTTTTCACTTGTGTTTTAACCCAGAACCTGGTATGGAAGAAGCTTGTTCAAGTACATGGAATTGTATTTCACTAAGTACAATTGCATTTCTTTTCTAGAACCTGCATCGGTGATCGGATATGGTCCAGATCATCATCTATTTAAGCTTTTTAAAAGCCAACTTAGGTATCTTCCTCTTATTACCACAGTGTGAGAACATTTGTCCGTACAACAAGCAATTACTCACACGCTAAATAATTTTGATATCACGTAGTAACCAGGTTTATCCTGCTTATCTAACCGTGATAGAATCAAACATGCGTTCTCATAGATTTAATTTCTGCATTTACGAATTCAAGTATTTGTATTATTTTGATGAGGCATAAAATTATCATTATTCTTTCATCTGTAGGATATTTTGGGCTGTGTTGGGTATTGTGTCATGAGAGAGTTAATCTGAGACTATTACTGAATACAACTACAGTGTATTCACAATCTGCTTTTGTCAAGTGAAATATTAAATTTGTTATTCCTCTTTGGATCTTTTACCCTAAGCGAAGAACGTACACTGAAGCTAAATATGAACAGATTTCTGAGGAAAATATTAGCATCTAAGAGAGAGGAAGTAGCAGGAGGGTAGAGAAAATTACAACATGAGCACCAACAAAACTTCTGTCCTTCCCCAAATATTAAAAAAATTATTAATTGTTAGTGTTACCAAATCCATGATAACGAAATAGGCGAAACATGTAGCATACACTGATAAATGAGGTGTGTAATTCTAAATAGTTTTAATCGTACACGCTGGCCGGGAGAGATTACTTGGGAGACAAAGTCGCCGATGGCAGCATAATATTAAATTTGCTGTCCATAACACGAAAAAGAATCATCCAGGGAGCCATGTTTACACAACACATTTTTCGTTTCTGTTATGCACAGAACGCGTATCTGAAGAGGTGCCGGAAACACACACTTTCGACCCAGCCTACTTAAGCAGAATATCTAAGCATCAAATGTAATTCTCTTAAAAACAAACGAAATTCTATGGAGTGCGACTATTTGATAATTTGGGAATGTAGAATTGTTACGGTATTAGATGAACAACGTTTTATTTATTTCCTTACGTGATAAATTTTAGAAATATCTTTATAATGTAAGCAATTCTACGTACTTTCGTTCAACTCCTCTTATCCAGTTTCCTTATTTTTATTAACTATAAATGTTTACTTTGTAGCGAATATCTGTTTCGGATACATTTTTAAACTTCATCTATATGTAAATATGCATAGCATAATATGTTTCTTCAGTAAAGAATAATATCTGTTGAAAATTACTTATAGGCCGATCCATCGGGTCTAGACCTTCAAAGTGATTTGTAAGTAAAGTCCTGCGTATTTTACACAGAGGAGCACATTTACAGAATTATAAATGACAGACTGCCCAAACTGTAAATACAAAAACCCACAATTGACATGAGTATTATGGCCTATATAATTTCCTGGAAGCAGAGCCTGCAGGTCCAACACCGACAACACCAAAGCGCGCCACTGACCACGATCCTGAGCCAACTCCAACCATTTTCCATCCTCACAGCCCACTTCTTTTTAGCATTTATCCTGATATTATCCTCCCATCTCCTTCTTGATATGCCCAGTGGTCGATTTCCAGGAGGAGTTCCCACCAAAATTCTGAATGCACCCCTTGATTCCCGATGCGTGCCACGTGTTAAGTCCATCGGAGCCTATTAGATTTCACTATCCTCACTATGCTATATGGCGTGTACAATTCACGCAGCTCCTCATTTTGCAATATTCGAAATTCCCCACTTATTTCATCCTTTCTAGGTCCGAATATCTTCCTGAGCGCATTGATTTCAAACATTTGTAATCTACGTTCTTCCTTCAAGGCAAGACAGCAGGCAAAATTATTGTTTTATATATCCTCAACGAGATGATAACAGTTATTATCTTAATTTCATCATGGGCCACATTTATATACGTCATTGTTGTTCCTCGATACTTAAATTTTGAAACATTTTCAATTGATGAGTTTCTTGTAATTATGTTTCACCTTTGTTGCTGATGTTTATCTCGTATTACGCCCATGTATTTAGTTTGTCTACGTTTACTTCTAGGCCTATTTCCTTGCTAGCCTGTAGGAGAGTTTCTACATTCTTGGTTACCGTACATTCAACATCCCCATCAAATTAACATCATCAGCACACGCAAGACCATTAAATTTGAGCTCTGCTTCATACCCTCTGACCTCTAGAGAAATATTAAAAAGCATTGGGGATAAAGCATCCCCCTGTTTAGGCCATTGTTACCTGGGAATGGATCCGACAGAAGCTTACCTATACGAGTATGAACTCTACTAGATACTTCATCCATACACATCTTAACTAACCGAACAAGTTTCTTCGGTATTTAGAACTCAATCAAAATGCTATACAGTACCCCTCTTCTGAGTCATATACTTTTTTAATTATTAATACTAATATTAAATAATTGGTATACTGATCCATTATAATCCCATTTTTCTCTAATATTTGTCGAATGAAAAATATCCGCATTGATCGTTCCCCTACAGTTTCATTCATAAACGACGTTAAACGTGCCAGAAGGACATTGGATAAAATTTCGTAAGACGTTAAAAAAGATAAATTCCCCGGAAGTTACTGCACTCAATTTTCTTATCACTTTTTTTGAATATGGGAAATATTTCATTCTTCCCATTATTGTGGTAGTGCTTCCTGGTTCCAAATCTAGGCTATAAGCTTATGTATCTCTGAATGCAGTGTCCTACCACCTGCATGGATTAATACGGTTTAAGTTCAAATAATGCGGCATACGACGCTTAGATATTAGGAACTTGGCCATTTCTTGATTTTATATCATAAATATTTAAATAACAGTTTGGACTTACTTATTCCGATATGAATACATTCTGCGTGGTATTTAAGTCTGTAATGTGCTTTATTCTATAACTTGTGCCATGTTAAGATTACGATGGAATTGCAGTTATAATTAAACATAATTAAATTTAATTTATTTTCAGCATAAGAGCTTTTTCAATTACTCGCCTACCATTTGTATGCTGTGCAATATCGGCTTTAGAGGATGAGTCGTGTCGAATGTTGAAGGTGGTCCTACTTTCTTAAAACATTCTAGTTGATATCTTAAGGGTGAATATTTACAGTATTTTGCATGACTATGGTAAAAACTTTGGATAACCTTCAACAATCGACGGGGCTCAACCCCGCAAACCGATTAGCAAATGAAAGTCCAGCCACCAAAACCTGACAGGTTTACATTGTTTTACTGTGCACCTTATGGCCGTGTAAAGTACAGTAATTTAAATTAAATTAAATTAAATGTAGCCTATTTGGAATTATAATTTCTTAAGATTCCTGTTTCAGCATATCACTCATTTTAGTTCCGTAAATGCCTCTTTACGCCAATTTTAATGACGTTTAGTTCGCAGTTTATTTGAAATGATCGCAGTCAGACAGCGGTAATAACTTGCAGTCACTGGTAACTTCAGTTGGGGCAGTGCCCGGTGACCAATGTAATGATAGCCGTTGTAACGAGGGCAGAGGCCGCAACTGAGCCGGCTTAAGCCAAGCCACCGCCTGTACTCGTATTACTTGTATTAACGCAAAAAGGGTTGAGGGGCGGCTTATTCTTGGGAGAAGTACCCTGAACTGCCGTGTTTAAAGATACCTAATTAAAACAAATGTCATGTGTCGCTGATGTCTGATTTGAAATAAAGTAATTTAGTAGAACCAATATGTTAATAACGAACCCCTTTAATAAATTGTCATGTCTTTTCAATTAATTGCCCTTATTTATAACGTTGTGGTCCCGAGAGTCCACATTCATGCATTGAACACTGTACCGTCTCAAACTTAACATTTGCTAGTAGTAAGTACAAACACTAATATCACATTGTACAAACCTATATTGATTCACAGGTTAATTTTAATAGTTCTACCGTCTTCAGAATTCATTTTCCCTTTCTGATATCATGCTTATTCTCTACACGTAGTATGGAATACTAAATTTCATAAGTTACAATCAGGTGTACCCTTTCCCACCTTGCGAGACCTTCATTCATTAAGCAAGATAAAACTCTATACGCAGCGCTTCGAACTATGACATCTATGAAGGCAAAATATAAAGCAATTATCTGATATCCTGTAGATACCCTTTTTATATCGACCCTTTGATCGATTAAACTGACGGTCTTGCTTTTAGATGGAGAGACGAGGATAAAATTTGCTTTGGAATAAGTGGAGCCAATAATACTGGATACTGGGAACGACCCGTTCTTCAAGTGCCTGAGCACTGCGGGACCCAACTTTTCGTTGGCTTGATTTATAGACATTCGATACGACTCCTTGGACGAGGGATCGGCCCGTCGCAAGGTCTCTACCTGTACACAGAAAAAACTCGGAAAATCATCCATGGCTTGAGTGGGATTCAATCCCACGGTCCCTGCGGCCAAGGGGCACAAGACCCACGCCTCAGACCGCGCGTCTTCTGCGGACCCCGCAGCCAATAAAAGATTTGGATAAAGAAATAATTTTACACCCTCCCTCAAAGTCGTATACTCGTGTTATTAGCTAATTCACGTATGAGAAGAAACTCATTTCTAACTACTGTTTTCTTAATGTGTTAAGGTATCTGGGACGTGTAGACCTAATTAAGTAATGAACGAACTTCCTGGAAAACAATCCCGAAGCTTTAACTTCGCCGACACTAACTTCGACAACCACAAATACTCTGTGTTGTCCTTCCATTTAGGGTCTACACTTCGATCATCCGAGTATTTTGCCGAAAGCAGTTTTGTAGTTAAACATCACTGTTCGTATAAAGTGAATCTTTCGCGGCGACTGAAGTTGATGAATGATTCCCGGGTTACAAGCTGCGTCATGTGGCCCTGAGGATGAGACCAGAGATTGTTCTCGAAACGTTGGCAGAAGATATGGTTTATTCACCGTTCAGCCACCTGACGCGGCTTGTAATCCGAGAATCCTTAATCAGTCACTGTACGTGTTACGATTTGTATCGATTAAATAGGTGTACAGAGTTCGATTCACAGTAGGTGCGTTTGAAGTTGTTTTTCATTTCCCCATATCGTCACTGAATCTCGTGTTAATGGATGCCAAGAGCTGTTTCCCGTGGGACAACTTCAAGCATATAACTAAAGCAGACTAATACTCGAATGGGGCATGTTGATCTTGAATGGTGAGTCGGGGTAAGTTTGTAAGTTATCGTGGCAATATTCCGACAATCATCAATAGGCGCTAAGAAAAACAAATTAATTCCGTGGCCGAGGTTGGAACTAGATGCCTCCAGAATAAATATCTTGACCGTGTGTGTTTTAGTGACAGTAACATACAAATGTGATATTTGCTTCTTTTAAAATGATCATATATCAATCACACGGTATTAATGTAGTGATGGCTATTGGCCTGTTGGTAAATGTGTATACAGAGAAATTTCTTCTGCATGAGTTGTTGGGTACTGTATTAACGTTTTCTGGCTTAGTCACATGATCTGAATGGCGTCAGTTTTTTCTTGAAAATTGCCGTCAGTGTTCGAAATTACCACTGGGCGTCCTTTATAAGAAATTGCCCAAGGACGAAGATGGTTCTCGAAACGCTGGTGTTTTTACCTTTCAACCACCTGACACGGCGGGTAGCCCGAGAACTGTTTATTTTACTTAGTCGCCATGAAAGCTTCAAATCATACAATCAATTATGTCTTTGTGATATCTGAAGGGTATAAAAAGCTTTATATATCGAAATTGTTGAGTTGTCAGTGGAGTGACAAGGGTTTATAAATAAAACAGTTTTTACTTACTACTGTTATATAAAATACGGATGAACACTACTTAAAGAGAAATGGCTGTCTTCTGGGATGTAGCGCCGTGTGGTTTTGTAGAATTTTTACCAACGTTTTAAAGGTGTTTGTTGGCTCCATTGTAAACGTGGCGCAGCAACCCAGAAGAGAGTCATCGTCATATTGACCGCCGTGAGAACACGAAATCCTACTAAGTAGAAGCATAGATTGATAATCAGGCAGACCGATATATATGTATATTGGAATAAAACTTGAGTCTTAAAGCAAACACGTTCCGGGTGTACCTGTATTCTCCCATATATAAACATTCAAAAAAGCCCGTTACAAACTAGATTTAACATTTAAATGGTACGAACCAAAAGTAAGTTTATTCGTAAACTTTTAGTTCAAAATTCTACATACAAACTGAATAGAAATCTGAACAGTAGATTCAGAGACGAATCACGTGGGCACACACATTTTAGCTCCACATTCATTAATTTTTTACACTTTGAACAGAGAATGTATAACAAATTACGTAGTATTAAGTATAGATATCATTAGTGGAATAAAATTAATAATATTTTTTGAAGAAAGACTTTCGGGCTACAAGCTACGTCAAGTAGCTGAATGGTGAATACATCATATCCTGTGCCAACATTTCGAAAGCCATCTCTGTTCTCATCCTCAGGGCAGCTGCGTAACGAACTGGCCCTCTGTAGCGCAGCTACCTAAGGATGAGAGCAGAGATGGCTCTCGAAATGTTGGCACAGGATATGGTGTATTCACCATTCAGCCACCTGACTCACCTTGTAGACCGAGAGACTTTCATCAACTTTTGTCGCCTCAAAAGCATCACTTTATACATCAAAAATATTTTTTGCTTATGCAATGTTGTATTTATAATGTTACAAACATTGAAACAGCATATTTTTATCTGCAGTAATGAAAATGAGGGACACTTAAGTAAGTTGTACATAGATCAAAGAATGCATCTGGATGATACCGGTACTCCGCTGCGGTACAGAAATTAATGCCATTATAAATTAAGTGACTGAAGTAATTTATGAACATGAACGTGACGCAGGCCTATAGGCCTATAACATCATTAACATTGAAGAACCTTTCAAGTTATAATTTGTTAGAAAACCGGTTGTGATCCAGAGCCTTTTTAGTATACCCATACACGGTTTAATATCTTATTTGCTATAGTACCACATTCGCGCTCCCTGTTTGCCCATACACTTACACAGAAAGAGAATGCGGTTAATGGGATTAGCATTTCTATTTATGAAAGAAACACATTATAGACTCGTGAAATCTCTCAAAGGCCTACAATTTGTTTGTACTGAAACAAATTTATTTTCCTACATCGAAACATATCTTACGTCAGATGCTTTTATAACATCAGATTTCCGAACTATTTCTCACGTTATAATCCATGTATATATCTTCTTTCTACGGCGCAACAGCCCGAAATCGAGCCTTGGCCTCCTCCCATGTGGGAAGTTTCTTTGGATTTGAAGTGTGCATTTAAGAGCAGTGAGTGACAAGCCCACTCACTGCCTCTGCACAATTTCTACTCAATCCTGATTTGTCTGATAGAGCCTTCATGTAGTGAATCTGAAGAGAAATGGCGGCTGAATTTGCGTACGAGATATCGCGTTCGTACTCGTAAGGTTCTTTTACATGCCGTAAATCTACGATATTGGACCGCCGGCTTTACTTCCCCTCCGAAGGAAGTTGTGCTACGGATTTTTATCGCCCTTAAAAATCCATCGACCTCGGCCGGGTTTTGAACCGGCGAACCTTGGGTCCAGTGGTGAGCACGCTAGTCCGCCGAGGGCGACAATTCATGTGTGTGTGTGTAGCAACCAAAATCCGCCCGTTTCACCCTGTTTCTCCCGAAGAAAATATTATATTTTGCAATCAGAGAAATTGTAAAAAAATACTGTTTTTCTTTCGAAAATTAAGCACAGGAGTGTCCAACTGCACGTTTCTCCCTAACGGCGCATAGTTGAAAAAGTGATCGACACAATGAAATTTTCATATTATAAAAAGCTCTCTGTCATTTTTTATTGCGGCAATTAGACACATCATAGAAAAATTATAAATGTAATATCCCTCATGGACAGAAACCTGGGGAAATTATTAAGTTTTTCTACTTCGAAAATTAGGCACAGTTGTGTCCGAAAACGTACACATCGCTTATATAGACTACCTTCTTGCTTCCATACGGTGTATCGCAAACACAATAATCGGTCAAACGGGCATTCCTTGGAATATATATTGGGAAAGCTAATTGCTAGGGGATTAAATCTGTTTTCATCTCCAAGAGTCTCGCAAATTTTTTAAAGAACCTGGAAAAGTCGCCAGAAAGCATTATGACTCAAAACCTATCCTGAAATATACAACTGCGCGCAGGACGAAACTTCAACCACTAATGCCCTTTTAACACGACTACTCCCCATATATCTGGGATGTCGTCAGTGTGTTTTGCATCGTCGTGCTAATGGGAGCGATTATTTTAGGATCGGATATATGGCAGTTGATTCTTTTGCAACATCAATGCTTGTCACGTGATGAGATTGAAACTTGTACATTTATCTCTGTATAAGAAGATTGGAAATGTTTGATCGTCACCGGAATACACAGAGTTCAACACATGCTTTCTGTGCACATTTGTATTATCTATGCTCCTATCATAAATAGACAATCGCGCCATGTCATACCACGCACTACGCACGCTTTTCCTTAATAATCGTTAACTTGCTTGCTGTGATGGAGACTAGCTCTTTCTAAGGCACCCCACAAAGTAGGGACCCATTGCCTTTCTTATTTTACCTGATAAAAGAGACAGATCCAATCCCAGAAACGTCATGTTGCAACAAACAGCCAATGGATAATGTCCAGAATTTTAATAAAACTATTGCTAAAAAGAGTTTCGTTTTAAAATTACCTTTAAAACACTGTACTTAACGGTTTACACATTCAAATCAGAAGAAGTCTACACCAAACATACCATTGCGAAAAAGGAAGAAATAAACTTCTCTAATGTGTCTATTGCCCAGATATGGGAACGAGCTGATAAGCTGAACTAACCATTAAAGGCTTTTGAAATTCTGCACGCTACCTGATGTACTTCACGAGGGCGTGCTGAGCACATTTTCCAAGAAATGTGATTTAAATTTCACTTATTTATTTAGACATTTCCGCACTTTTAATGGAGTTTGACAGTGCTAGCACAACAGGTCCCTGACTTTCACCCGTGAAAATTGAACAGTGTAGGGAGACAATGTCAGAGGGGAATAATCAGGGTACAGTGACTGAGTCTTTTACTGAAGAAAGCGTTCCATTGATTAATATTCATCGGCAAATGAAAGTCGTTCATGGGGTCTATTCTGTTGGCAAAGCCACGCTCACTGCTACCCAGGACGTTAATGATGTAGTGGTACATGCGGAATTCTTGCCTACTGGCGTCACCATCAACTCTGAGAGCTACGTTCGAGGGATGCAAAAATTTGAGGCACGTGTTCAAAGAGCTCGTCTTGACATATAACTGGTCTACCTTAGGCATAACGACTAGAATTTCGCCGCCTTCCTTGCAGTTCTATCGTGACGGACTCATGAAACTGTCCGAATATTGGCGGAACTGTGTGCACCGCAAAGATGACAATGTTGAGAAGCAATGATATTAGAGCAAAAATATTCCCCTGTTGTTGTTTCAGTGGAATATATATTCCTGTTACGGAAAATAAGGGAGACGTTACTTCTCTGCACGTATACATACAGGCTAACAGAAGAGTCCGTTAATGTAGATTGGACCAATTTGGAAAGACAAGACATGTTTAGACATGACATCGCCGTAAATAGCAAGATACAGCATGTTTGGTGCATAGCAACAACATACACCAGTTTGTCGAGAACAAATTTGGGAGTATGAGGTTATTGGAGTTCTTTCGAGTTGGAGGTGGATGCGTAAGGAGGACACTGATGGGTTGGGATACTGGGTTTATTAATTTGTTCAGGACAAAGATGAAAATATACCCCAGAACACTGTATGCTTGAACTAAGCTCTGACTGGAAAACGTTATGCAATTTCTCGTGAATGATAAGCGATACTGGTAGTGATTTACTGGAACTTGTTCGGGATCTGATGACGAATCTTATTACTATTTGTAGAGTTGAAGACACTTGAATGTTACACCGCAATTCACAAAAGAAACATGCAAGAGTATTCGTTTAGTGGGGATAGTCTTGAAATTTGATAATGCAAATTGTTGGTCAATTTTTGTACAATTTCCAATTTTGGTCGAGATTGTGCAAAAACAAGCATTGTAGATGAGGACTTAACACGGGTTTATGCGCTCCGAAGATAGTGTGTTCCAGTGATTATATTTGTTAAAAGTCGAAACTTAAATTCTGACGAACATTCCAGAATTGTTACGCTCACTATACGTTTACTTTGTAACTTTTCATTACCTATTAAATGCCATAATTATGTATAATAAGTAGAGGGTTGCACAAATTTGCAGGCAAATATATTAATAGTTTAACTGTTGTAAATTGTGGCATTTTGTACTCTAATACTGTCTGCTGCTTTTTGCTGCTTGATGTGTATTGCATCTAAATGGTCCCGTGATACATATGCAGTACAAACAGTTCACAACGCCCACAGCGTGTTTTACCATAAGGTATCCACTTGATACCTTATGGTAAAATACGTTGTAAGAAGATCCAATGCTCACCTTCCAAACCCCAAACTCAGAGTAATTGCAATTGAGTGTGTTACTTGCCGGCTCACTCGATGAAGAAATGGGAGAGGGGAAGAGACGCCAATCAATACATCGGATATTTGGGGGATTGTCGCGTAATCTGAGTCACTGCTCTGCTCACCTGTTTCGTTGTCAGGGTCTTGGCTAGATTTCCAAAACTTTGTTACATGCCATATTCAGCTGTCTTCACATCGGAATCCGTTTTAATCTACAAATATAATTTTCAATGTTCATGCTGAAGGCAGGTGATACGACTTTCTATATGGAAAGTTATAACATTTTGGTACCTAAAATTGTCATTTGTACATCAAAATATAACAGTATCTAAAACGGTTATTCAAGATACTCATGATTCGTTACGTCCATTAGGTGCAATGTAGATTTACAATGTGTGACTATGAAATGCTAGGAAAGTTTTAAACTTTAAAATTAATTTGTGTAAAAATAAAAAAACTCTGTTGCATCTTGTAATTTTCCCGTGGTATTTATTTAATAGTTTCTAACATTTGGCCAGTTTCAGTGTTCTTTCACGTCTGTGTGATATCCTGCTTATATTGTACGTTTTTCGAATGATTTCTAATCAAGTATTTTTCAAGCAGGTATCTGTTATGGTTATTGCTAACTTATGTTCTGCTTATCTGTGGTAACTAACCAGACTAAAACGCTCTTTGTTTTCCAGGTTGGGTGTAATTTCAGCCGTTTCTAGTTTGAATGTCATTGCTTTCAGGTCTAGCGCAAATCTGTAAATTATTAATGTCTGTGTGTGTTTACTGTTTTTCGACTAAAAATTGGTTCCTTCTTTCGTCCTAATTCATATTATTTACTACTGTGTTCTGTCCCATTACTCATCTTCTGAATTATTTCCTGTTGTCATCTGTATTTATGCTCGAATTCTTCGTAAAAAGTATTATTCAGAAATAATAAGTATACAGTGCGATTGTGCAGGTAGTTATTGATATATAACATTTGTTAGGTTAGTAAAAGTGAATCTGTGGATGATTTTAACATAACTCATGTGTCATTCACACACGTAAATTATGCCACGAATGAATTTTTTAAAACTGTAAATACTGAGAGGTCATCTGTGTGTTTTTTCTCCAAATAAACTGTCCTATATAAATTCGGTTCCATGATTTAGCTCTTAGATATTATTTCTGAGAATAAATTCACTCTCATGTGAATATGAAAAATGTTATCACAGTATTCGACCTTAAGGTGTTATTAAGCTTAGACAAACAAACCTGTTTGTAATAATGAGTTTATTGGCGAGGACGTCGCATTTACTGCACATATTCTCCTATGAAGTTCTCTTATTATCGGCGTTATCGAAAGTTTCTTCTCTGTTTCTAGGTTATGTATTCTTACGGGCATCATAAACAGTTATCATACATTATCTATATAATTTCCGTTCGCAGACAAATTAACGCTTAGTATAGGAGCAAGAGCAAGGCGGTGCCTCGCGAACAGCTGGGTCTGTTTTAAATATTTGAAACTGGATTAAATTTCAGTCCATCTCGACAGATAATAACGTCGCATGACTTTACTGATACGAAGGTATGGATCTAATTAAATTCCTTATAGTTCAGACCTTGAGAAACTGCTAGTCGCTAAGGAGGTCAGTAAATTTCTCGGCTTCTATGGAACACAGAAATTCATTGTTGATCTTTATCCTGAACCAAATGCATTCATATCCTTAGCATTTTGTTTTGAAGGACCCTCAAATATTGTTCTCTTAATATAAGGGACGAAGATCCACACACATATCAAACAAATTGTAAAAGTGGCTAGCATTGCTTTGACGAATGCCTTTCGTGCTTTAAGAGTTACTTTCATTAAATGCATGCCTTTCGCTACCTGAAGTCTTAAGGGGCGCGGAATTTACTTAGAAAAAATTATACCCCTTTTCCCATCTAAGTTGACAGGGGGTCAAAACAAACACACCTCTCCTTCCATTTTTTAAACACGTGATACAAATTTTACTCTCTTTTCTGCAAATATATGCTGCTATCATTTTGTTACTTTCATTGGTACTGGAATTCTTCTGCCTACTACAGTGTAAAATGTATGTTCGTCTCAACAGTGGTGAATAAACAAACTCTTACCGTATAATTGTGACTTCTCAAAAATTACTGCTACCAGTCACACAGTTCCCTCATGGGTAGTTCGCGAAGTTGCTGGTTAAAATTCCTAAAAATTCAAAATCTGCTAAACTTCCAGTGTTTAAAAAATCCCGAACTTCCAAATATTCAGAATTTGTACACAGTTTAATATTTTGAAATGTTTTGTAAATTTCAGAATTACAAATTATGAAATTAAATATTCCCATATTCTAGATTCCAGCATTGATAACTACAATTTAAATATATATCCTAACCTAAACTATCTTAACTTGAAATTAAAAAACTTTACCCAGCCAAACATGTCTCAACCAAATCCAAACGAACCTAACCTAACCTAAACGAACGCAACTTAACCTAACCTAAACTAACATGTCTGATATAACCTAATCAGTCTCCCCCCCCCCAAAAAAAAAAATCCAAGAAAGTGTACTCCTTACCGCACTATACAGAATTTCCTTAAGCTTTCTTTGCAACAGGGAATATTAAATGTGCCCTGTCCCCAACATACGGTTTTCCAAACGAATATTTCCTAAGCATAGCAGGTTACCTCCAGTTCTTTGTCTCTCTTCACTCAACGTACCACACGAAAACTCTGCATCATCTACCTTAACTAGCCTAGTATACCACATATGTTGTTGTTCTTCTTCTTCTTCTTAAGGTGCTGTCTCCGAACGGAGGTTAGCTATCATTAAGGCAATTCGTTTTTTAATACAGCTGCTCTAAACAGTACCACATATAACATGGCCTAATTTAACCTTTTCCAACCTACGGTAACGTATAGTAAGTTAACTTCACCCGACCCAAGCCAACATAACTTAACCCCACCTTTACAATCCCAATCCAACGCAACTTAACACATCGAAAAAATTACGAAAAAAATTTTAAAACACTAAAACAAAATAAAAATGTTTGACAATTTTAAATTCCTCGACGTTTTAATTTTCAAAATTTTAACAGTTTCAACATACAGTTTCCTAAACATTACTATGTTACCAGCATATTTATATTCCTTGTTTAAAAATTTTCAAGTTTTTCTAACTTACAGAAATTTTCTACAGTTCACTCTCCTAAAATATCAGAATTATATAACGTTCGACATTTCCAAAACTTTCAAATTATAAAAATTTAACTATAAAAATTTTAAAAAATTAACTTAAATATGTTTATATGTTTTCAGAATTTCAAAATGCAAGAACTAAACATTCACAACTCTCATACTCTAAATTTATATACCAAAAATTAAAATTCCAACATTTATAACATCCAAAACATTGCAGCAGAAACTAAGAAAACAATATAACTTAAATTCCCGTAACCTAAATTTACCTATCCCAATCTGACATAACATATTCTAACCTAATATAGTCTTCCTTATCCTTAACTAACCTAACATAACCTGTTATAACCTCACGTAACCTAAATTTTGCCCACGAAACTAAGTTTCAAATAACGTAACATTCCAAGACGTTCATATTTTGATCTTTCCATCTAAATCTTCAAGAATTGAAACCATTCATAATTTTGAAATGTCATTGATTTCTGGAGATTCTTGTATAAAAAATTTATAAATTCTCAATTCCCATTCTCGAAATTCCAAATCTGAATTTAAATGTTCTTAGGCGAAATTAAAGAAACTTAACCTAAACATTAATAATCTAACCAGGAACCCAACCTTACCTAACCCAACCTAAACTAATGTAATCTACCCTGCCCTAATCTGATCTAACCTAACCGGACTCAAAACCTTCTCCATTTATATAAAATACTAACCGCTGTTAATATGCTAACCACAGTAGAAACACAAAGAACGCATAATCGTTTCCAAAATAACTACAATAAAAGTGACTATCTTGGTAACCATGGTAAACAAACAAATTCATACATTATATTTTATCTTTGACCACCAGTGTACAGCACCTCAATAATCTACTTCCGGTCAGTCTCAAAACTTTCCTCATCCGTCATTTTTTCACCGATTGCAGGGTATTCGAAAGTAAGATTTTAATGTAGTCCCCAATAGCACAACACTCATTTTAAATTTAATTCAAATTCATCTTGTAGTTCTCTGGGTAAATGGTGCTACCTGGGCACTCATGGCCACCATTGTAAAAAATAAATAAGTGACCACTTTGGCTAAAAGATCACAGCAACTCACTTGCATAATCTGTGTCCACCTCACGACTTTTTCATCCGTCATTTAGTTATCGCCACCCGTAGGATATTGAAAGTACGACTTGAGGTCGTGCAGAAGGGCACAACCTCAACAACAACGTTTGTATAAATCCATCCAGTGGTTCTCAAATTAAATCAACTGGACAGACTGATGGACAGACACACACCATCAGTCCATAATGTGATCCTGTTCCTTCGCGCACACCAGAGCGTGAGGAATACGTAGAAATTTGAATTAAAAGCTGTATAAAAATGGCTGATCTCAAAAATCGGAGTATTTAACCCTTTTAACAGTGAATATCGTCTAAACATAACATTAAAAATGCGTTAACAAATCGTTCTTTCTGTTTGTGGAAATAATCTCTTTATTCTGATACATTCCAAATTCGTAAATTCTCTGTGGACGTGTTACTGAATGTTACGATGCAATTACCACTGTGCTTTAAGAGATAAAAAATATCGTCCCTCAGATAACCGAGTAGCATACGTTATTATGCAACTTAGTAGGCTTTGAATTTGAATGGGTTGCATATACTCCAGGGGCTACCTGCAGAGTTGTGATTTTGCCTCACTGAACAACAGTTATAAGTAATAAATTAAGCATTGAATGAGAACATTTGCAGTAATAAGCTTATTACTGCAGTAGATTGAATCTAAGCCCATTTTATGACGCACATAAAAGCCTACACAATACCTTGAATATCTAAGCGTCGATCGGATATTAATAACGGATCTATGAAGAAAGTGTGTGGATTGGGTTAAACTGGTTCAGTGTAGGAACCACTGGCAGGTTCCTGTAAGCCTGCGGATTCCATAAAAGATGAGGAATTTTGCGACTAATGAGTGAGTATTAGCTTCTGCTTCATAAAATTAGGTTTATTTCGACTGATCATAATATTCGAGTTGCATCGAAATTTGAGCACAAACATTGTTATTTTACATCTGTTACAGCGCACATTTTGGTTGAAAGACTACTTTATGTGACGCGCAGTAAGTCAGGATTCATATCGCTGTTGGTATTGTTTGGTACTTTTAGAGACGTTTGGGTCCATGTTTAAAATATACCCCAGTAGTTGCGTGCTATAACGTTAGCAACAACCGCAGCCATGTAAACTGTTTCAAACTTATTTTACATCTACATCATTCGCTTTTCAGAATTTACTATAAATACGTGAGAGGAACGGTATTAATTCAGTTCAGGACAGTTTTAAATGGAATGTTATGTCATACTATTTCGTAACAAACCTAACATTTAAACATTCTTAATCCTGTAATTAGCCACGGTGGTCTAGCGGTTAGAACGCTGGGCTTGTAATCCTGGGGTCTCGGGTTCGATTCCCGGCTGTGTCCGAATTTATAACTTGTGTTGGGCGAGGCCGTGGTCTAGGCAACACGGAGTTTTCCTCCGGGGGCTTCCCCGGTTTCTCCGTGGCATCCCAACAATTACTCCATTCACACACAGAAGAAGGCAATGGCAAACCACTTCTGGATCATCTGCCAAGAACGTATATGAACAGGGCCCAGTCCGAGAAAAGGATAGAAGGATCCTGTTCATATGGACCTGTCGTCAGACAGAACACTAAATAAAATAAATAATAATCCTGTAATTATTTGGCTAAATGTTAATGTGTTCATTGTTCACATACAGTAATTTCGCATGTAGCGTGGCTATGGTAGATTCCATTTGCTGGATCGCGTATTTGAATATGGCGAAATAAATATACGTTCTATGCTCTTTGAGTTATTTAAAGACGCAGTGAAACACAGGTTATCTGGCTTCGGATAAGAAATAAAGAGACCAATAATACTGACTGGTGGGTGAGTTTGGAAGCATGCGGGACCGTGTGCTGAAGGGTTGTGGCTTATTTTAAAGCATGATTCCCGAATGTCCTACAGGGTCTGAGAAAACCCTTTGCAAAATATTATATTATATCTCCCGCCCAGATGTGAATGTGATCCAAGAATAGACTTGGGTGTTTCTGTTAGTTCTTTACTAATATGTATGACGTGTGGAACGATTCGACCATGGAAATTAATTATTGGCTAGCGAAATTATTTGTTACTACATGCGCACACGGCCCACCCAGCCTCCTCTACAATGGGTACCGGGGTCCTTTCCCGGGGGTAAAGCCGGCCGGGGCGTGATGCTGACCACTCACCACCATCTAGTGCCGAGGTCAAGGAAGAGAGGAGCTATACCTCCACTCCCCCCAAACGCCTACATGGCGTATAGTGGGACAAACTTTACTTTACTTTACATGCGCACACGCCATTGAATCCTTTTGTACCGTTCTGTATTTTTATTCTCGTTAAATATACGTTGTTTACATTTACCTTAGCCGGGCTGCCAAACGTAACGTAGAATGATCTTACTGAAGCACTGCTTTTATGACAAAACAACAAAATGTAAATTTTATAATCGTTATAGAAAGGTTAGACATTTCCTTTTAGCGGCGTGGAGATATTTTACAAGAAGCTGATGACAAAACATGCAAAATATCCTTTTTCCTGAATCCATCGACTAGGTTTTCAGACAGTCCTCCATTTTTCACTAATTCTAAACTTTCCATCTCGCTGTAGTGCAGTGTTGGAGGTTCCAGTGCAGCTAATATTCTATTTATTCTGCCTGCTTATCTTATCTGTGATGGTGGATATCAAACGGCTGGTTGCTGGTGGTGGAAGAGGAGACATAACCTTATGTGTCACCCGCACAGGGAGCGGGGGGAAGAGGCGGGGGTGAGCAGCGACACGGAGCAGAAGGTTTCCTGTTCCTCCTCAACGTCACCTCTGCACAGGCCGAGTGGCCCCAGTGTGGCCCCCGTGCAGCAGCGTCGTCTGCGGACCCCAGTCTGGGCCAGGTCACTCTTCAGCTACATCCACGGTTTCAAAATTTCAGTCAAATCTGAAAAATTACGACGTGCATCACTTTTGTAGATTTCGGTAGCACAGTTGCAATTTAATGTATCATTTCTCGCAGTGGATTCAAGAATGCCGTGAAAAATAATTCCTAGTTTATATAAAAACATAGTTGTACTTTCATTCGTAAACCTAAAGGAACGATTAATAATTTCAGCAGTGTCATGCAGTATTGAATACTCATCCAGCTTTTATGATACAGTTTTGAGGTCATGACAGTTTCTTCCTGTTTGGTTTAATATGCGATTATTCCAACGAAGTAAGTATGAAACAAACTTCAAAATTCTTCAGTTGTTTAAAACAAGTTTTTATCACACTAACGAATATGAGAAAATATCAGGTCACTTTTCCGTATTGTCGCACGCTGCAGTAAATTTTCTTGCTTGTTTTAATAAATCAGACAGAAGGTTTATATGACTATATTATTTTACACATTCTTTCACAAATGCCACAATGTTTGCACATTAACATGCAATCAGTTAAACGAAATTTGTGATAAAATGTATCCGTGTAGTTAAGCAACAAATTATATTTTTATGAATCAGTCAGAAATTACTTTTTATAATGGACCTTCCTTTTTCCAAGGCGGTGATATGAGTTACTATCAGTTAGTTTGGCTTTGTAAATTGTTACCCTATAGTTTACGTAATACGCGCGTTACACTAAAATTGGATGTTATTATCACTAGTATCACGACAGAACAGTCCACTCTTCGACACAGCTGTCAGAACGACGGGGCAAAACGGCTCTGAATTCCCTCCGATAACAAATTTAATTCTAAATGAATGTTTCCGCAAACCAAAGGCTAACTCGTAGGCGCTGTGCGATATGGAATTTTCGTTTCACCTCTGTATCATGCAGTTTCTACACATTTGTTTCTATACTAATCAAAGTGTGACAAATTATGGAATTCCTGAATGGATTCCGCTCTTGATATAGGCGTTCCGTAACAGAAAGTATGTAACAGTGCTCGTCAATTTCATGATTGATTTGCCACAAATTCCCAACATTGCTTAAACAGGAGGAACTACGCATGTTACGAATGAGTGAAGACTCCAGTACTGTGGGCGTGTATTCACGGTTCCAGTTCATGGACCGGGACGTAATCTATTTTAAGGTTATTTATACATAATATTTTAATTTACACAATGGTGTTCTGGCGCAGGAATAGAGATTTAATCACATGTGCGAAATATATGTACGAAGTATTCATATTCCTTCAATTCCGATGTTCAAATTAATTCTTAGAGGCTGTGTCTCTTTAAAAATAAAGAAAATCCATCTCTTTGTTCCGTGATATAAATAAGAAAATCTTATTTCACTAAGAGTGTACGTATATGCTACTATAAATCTGCTGTTACTAAGAATCAGTCTGCTTTCTTAAAATAATTTTGAACGTTCCTTAATTTCGATTTGCTTATGCTCACTCCATATAATTAATTTCCACAGTACTGTGAGGTCTGTTATAGTTCCATTCCTTGCCATTTTTTGTTACTCTTGACGTTATTGTGATCTGTGTGGAGAGGGGAGTATACGTATCACATCCATATCACCTTTCAGTTTCATACATATTTACTTTAAAATTTGAAGCCCCAAGAACTTACTGCTTTGACGAACTATATTTTGCAAAGAAGGGTGGGTTATGTTTGTTTGTTTTTTGAAAACAAGATTTCATATGCGTATATGAGAACATGCACATGTATATGGCAAGCGACTTCGTAATTTCGATTATAATACTAATTCAGTGTGCTACGGAAAAGCGGTTGGCTTATACTTTAACATATATTTTAAGCAAGCCTTCAGTATGTAGCTGCATGCAAACTCAGTTACCTTTTTTCACATTCTACACCCCTTGTAATTTCAACTGCTGCATTGTCGTGAGATGACTTGGACTGTCGAAGCGTATGCTCTCTGCTTGTTTCATGCATTGATTTCTTCTCTTGACAGAGTTTTTGTTTTTATTTTGTGTGCTGTGTATTTGGCAATAATGGTATGATTTAGCATCGAGTGCCTGCAGTGTACTGGCCTTCGCCAGTTCATCCGTCTGTGTTTTTGTCCTCTGTGTACAAACCGTGTTGCATGTAAATATTACAACTTGCTCACTGTATACTCTGTTGTAAATATTAAAGTTAAGAGCACATAGTTTGATATGTGCTATGAAAGAATCATTATTGATAGAATGATTATTTCATGGCGGTATATAATGATAATATGTGTTAATTAGTTCTCCTTGTTGCATTGTCCCATGGCATTTGGTATTAGTATCCCATCGTTGTTCTATCACCGGAACAACCGACATTAATTTTTCACCGTATCTACATACTATTTACCCTGATAGTCTAAATGTCATGTGATTGTTTCCACGTGCACTGGACTTATGATGTATCTTGTTACTTTAAGACCATATATAATATGAATCCTCACTGAAGTATTGTTGAATGACAAACTTTAAGCACTTCCTTATTTGTTTCCCTAAAAACAACGTTTCCAAGTTAGTAGTGATTTTACATTTTGTACTACCATTTGTACCGCCATGGTGGTCTATCTGTTAGAACGCTAGCCTTGTAATCCTGGGGTCTCGGGTTCGATTCCCGGCGGTGCCCGAATTTATAACTTGTGTTGGGCAAGGCCGTGGTCTAGGCAACACGGAGTTTTCCTCCGTGGCATCCCAACAATTACTCCATTCACACACAGAAGAAGGCAATGGCAAACCACTTCTGGATCATCTGCCAAGAACGTATATGAACAGGTCCCAGTCCGAGAAAAGGATGGAAGGATCCTGTTCATATGGACCTGTCGTCAGACAGAACACTAAATAAAAAATAAAAAAAATACCATTTGTAGACTTATAGTTTAACTGGGATACTGGGAACGACCCGTTCTTCAAGTGCCTGAGCACTGCAGGTCCCAACTTTTCGTTGGCTCGATCTATAGACATTTGGTAGGACTCCTTGGACGAGGGATCGGCCCATCGCAAGGCCTCTACCTGTACACAGGACAGCACAACACAGAAAGACGCTTACAAACATCCATGGCTTGAGTGGGATTCGAACCCACGGTCCCAGCGACCAAGCGGCGCAAAGCCCACGCCTACGACCGCGCGGCCACTGCGGACAACTACATCTTAACTAACCGAATGAAATATATTCAAGGTCTTTAATTTTCTTGTCGATGTTTTCTTCTGGGTTGTTGCAAAGCCGCATGGACTTGTAGGTACATTCCATCTTTTCGGAGGAACATAACCCCGCCATCTTCATAGCTAAAGATGGAAGGCGAATACTATTTCAGCCTTGAATATCGTAGAAGCCCAATGCTAATTCAGCCCTGAATATGGATGCAGCGTTGTATTAAAACTATCGGCACCACGTTGCTTACGCCACACACAAACTGCGTTGTATTGTAACGTTCCGGGATAGGGTATAGGTAAAATTTGTCAAGGTAGCGAAACCGTTCCCCCGAGTCGTTGCAAAGAATTATTTCCCTAAGCCTAAGCGCTTCAGTGATTCGCACCCAGTCCAGGGCATAGGGAAACTTGTCGCCCAAATCCTAGCACAATAATCTATAGGCAACAGTTGAACACACACATTTCCTAACTTACAATCTGTGCCTTAAAATTTACAAAAGAGAAAAAGATACAATACATAAAAAATAGTTTAAAATCCCTGGGGGCTTACGATCTATAAAGAAAATACATGGGTACGTCGTTCTCTGCCCTAAATTTGTGCTGAATGTCTTAAAATAATTATATATATTTGTTTACCGTCAAATCACAATAAAATAGTAAGATAAGATAATTAAAATGATTAAAATATCATCTTATGTTCCATATCGATCATTCCATTTACATCGGAACATTCACAACATGTTTCGGTTTATAAAACCGTCATCAGGTGTAAATTATAAACTTTTAAACTCAAATTACAATTATTTATAGTTTTTACAATTTTATAATTTTATCATCTTTCTCAGTATATTTTATGGAAGTTGTGTCTAGATATT
>NW_019059838.1:370112-389306 GCF_000696155.1 Zootermopsis nevadensis | reverse complement strand
AAAATGTTTTAATATTATATAATTTTTTACAACACCAATAAACTTCAAACGTTTGTGTATAGACTGTACAAAATAAATATATTTAATCAAACACAAACATGACGCATATAAGATACAAAGAGAATGTACGTTATTAAATTACGACACCCTGATGATTAGGGAATGAAGCCGTTTCTCGTCGGATTTCTGGTTCAGAAAATCTTCCGCAGAGAATTTTTTACTTTTGTTTTTCATTCCAAACAGACCTAGTTTCATGATACTTCACAAGACTTTTTTCCTATTGGCGGTACATTGAAGATGAGATTACAAGAGTCTTGTATGCCCTAAAATTCTGAAACTTTTTTCCCTCCTGCAATTTATGAGGAACGCAACGCTTATATGCCCTTCACGGCGTCAGTTATGTTTACAGATATGACAAGTTTAAATTTTACTATGTTTACCATTGAGAAACTATAACAATTTAGAACAGACAGCTTTTTGGTCTCACGCCTCAACAGCGCTCTTATTTATCACAACGAGAACAACCTATAAAACCAGTCATTTGGTCTGTCTGTGCCTTAGCTAAGATTAAGACGATGCTGTTTTACCGACTTTCAGACATTCAATTACATCCGATAATTTTCAGCAGCTGTGTCAAGAGTGCGCCCTTGAAACTGATAAAAAAACAGTCTGTTTTGAAAACTACCTACTCAAAATAACATTGAATAAAATTTATAATACGAAATTATCTAAGATCTAATAAATTAAATTAATTTATATCAAAACTAATTATACTGAATGGAAATGTGCTCTTAACAATATGTTCGTTCGAAACGTCTGTAGCTACCTACACGTCCACACGGCGTTGCTCGACAGTGCATTATGTCAAACGCAATGCTGGTACAAAGACTGGTTATGTTTTCAGTTTCCTTGCTTGTAGAATATACTACATTATCACCTGACGAGTATTTGGAATGCATTAAAATGGATTATCAACATAACAATCAGCTAACAAATAAAGCAAACAAAGAACAATGGCACTGCCGAAGTCAGAATTACAAAGGCCTGAGTTCTCTAATTGATTGCTCTGTTTGTTGGGAGATGGCGCAACGGTGTATTCATTTTTATGCCACTTAGATGACGGATGAAGAAACTCGAATATTGGTGGTAGCTTTCAAGGGTCATAAATATAATAGACTTAATGTGTAACAAAAGGTATAATGCTAATGGAGGTATAAATATACACAAAAAATATTTTTGCGCTATTTAATTTGAATAGCTTACATGAAATCTTGAAATACGACGAGTAAAATAAGAATATTCAGAAATTATCATTAAATATTCCCACTATTACGCGTATCACTTCAATATGAACAATAATTTTATCTTAAATAATGTAGGCTGATTCAGTAATGCTTTGTGAAGTAATGTGTATTAAATTTGTTCTGAATTGACACAATATATGATTATTATTACACTGTATAAAAGTATATTTATTTTCATATTATGAGAGTTTATTCTAAAGTAACCATTGGAAGAAGCAATATTAATTACAGTTTGCCCAAATCAAAACTAAAGTTTTTTTTTAATTTTATATACAATTTGAAGCGACTGAGAAAATCGCTGTTGCTTGTGTTCTAGCCAAAGAATTCCTTTGGACACGAATTCTGCTGCTTCCTCAGCGTCTAACTTCTCAGTATAGTTATTAATTTTTTGTATCCTGTTGTTCTGTTAATATATATACATAACCAAAGCTTCCATCTACCTAACCAGTGACTATAACTCACAATAATTTTGACCTACGTAACTAGAATGAATAGTTTTTATAATACTAATTTTAACAATTAACTACAAGACCACAACTTTTAATTCTTAATTTTAACTTTTTAATGCAATTCTAAACAGTGGCAAATCACATATAAATCTGCTTCAGAATAAGATATGTATCAACGAGGGCCTGTAAGTGATCTTGAGTGACTGAAATATGATGCCCAGAATTTAATTCTACGTTGTTAATAACGTAAATATATTGTGTGAGACGACATCTTTGTTTCTTTATATATGTCTCTATATAGAAATTCGGTGGGAGGGACAGTATATAATACTGACAGGCAGCCAGAACTCTTGTCAGTTTGTGTTGAAATGTACTTCTGTTGTGTCTAGTCTTAATCTGGTTTGTGTTCTTAGTGTTTAGAACATTTCACCATTTGTGAATATTGAATGGGTCCTGACACTTAAGTTGGGCGTTTCCCATTGTTCGAGGTATGTATGACACACACAACGTTTCTGGTGGTACCTCTACTTCCGTCTTGAAGTCATTGATTGTCATCATACTGACACACGCCTACTTCTTATATTATAAGGTTAGTGGCAGTCGCCGGAATCGATCCAATGGTGACGTGTAGCCGGGAATAGAGCCAACACTCGAAATGTCGTATAGGCCATTGTCAAATATACCTCAGACAGTGGGCAATGCCCAACATAATCCTGGTATAATGAAACCTTAATTGCCACCAATCATTGCATTAGAATCGTGGGATGAGTCCTGCCATGCTTGTTCTGTGTGTCATGATCTCTGTGTTTTCTGTTCGTGCCGTTTTAGCTGTGTGGCCCTGAGAGTGAAAGTGTCTCCACCTATTGTACAATCCAGGTGTGTTTTAGTATCTTCTCATTTTCGTGGAAGATTAACGCTTTGTTTGTTGTAATTGGGCTGGCATGAATACGTCAGGATTCACGTTTCTTGTAACTTTCAAAATGCATGTGCCCAAAATGGGGTTGTTCTGATAACCATAATAGCGGTTCCTGCATCCTTGGTTCACTGTAATGGAGAATTCAGTGAAAAACAAAGACATTTCTCCAGGTAATTTCTTGCGTATCTATCAAAGCTAGGATAATGTCATCCAACTGCTTCTCACGTGAAACTTGTGTGAAAAACAATCACAAGACCGTTATGGAAAGGGGAGGGGGAATGTGGGGTAGGTCCACAGTATTTGTCTGTTTCGTGGACGGTTTCCCAGGGTCATGCAGCACAGAACCTACTCACTAGTGTTGCTACGTAAAACTTGCAGTCCGGTGAAGCCGCGCCGAACCCGCTGTTGTGATTGACTGTTGTATATCTCGCGAAGTTCAAGCTTCATAATAAAATTAATGAATTGTAAATGACCCGCCTTTTAGTTATGTGGTGCAAAAAGATAGAAACAGTTTGCTTTTTGTTATTCATTGTTCGTTTTTATGAAGAATCGGAGTAGCAGTTTGATTTCCGGAGGACCGAGGTTCAGTTCCTAGCTAAGCAGTTAATTTTATTTTTCCGTCACTTTCATACGGCCCTCGGGTAACGCTGCCTCCTTCTTAGTGGATACCAGCGGCTCTTGAGTCAGAGATAAAGAGCTCCCGGAGCGTGAAGTTGAAAGACACCTACCTCTGTCTGTTGCCGAGGCTAACAATTCGTGGAAACATGCCTCCACTCCCTCCGATGTTTTCATGTGAAGGTGTTTAATTGAACACAAACGCAAATTTAATTTAAAACATACAACAAAATTTGCATGTTTGGATCAATATTTTTAATGTTATTAGTATGAAGCATTTCTTTCTATTCTGAAAAGTACTGACGATGTGTAAGACAGTCTGGATTGTTGTTTTTTACCCCCATCGTCTGATGTTATGAAACACAACGTTTAGAGAACTGGATCTGTCCTGTCTTCAAGCGTAGTGAAGGGAACATCTTCTCTGTGGGGTCCAGTGACTGGGATTAGCTCATTCTAAAGCTCCCACACAGTAAGTTTCCCCTTCACTACAACTGAAGACGAGGACAGATCGAATTCTCGAAACGTCTTTTATAACCTCAGACGATGGACAAGGTCCTAAAACCCAACAAACCATTTCTTTCTAGTTTATAACGTCAGCTGTCATTCTGTGTGTGTGTGTGTGTGTGTGTGTGTGTGTGTGTGTGCGTGCGTGCGTGCGTGCGTGCGTACAGCAGGTGACGTGTTCAGTTTTGTTATGTTCAAATGCAGTAAGAGAGAGATAATTGAAGGATATCGATTCTCTAACCGCTGTTTTTTCAATCTGCGCAACAAATTTTAGCTATATGGGCACTGTTCCGTGTATTTAGTATTATTTAAGTTTTGTTTGTAAATTTCTTTCGATATACACATATTCAATAGCTTCTAATACCCCTACAGAGCACCTAATAATTATATGGGGTTATATCGTATTTATGAAATGTACGGAACAGACATAAAATTTCGAATTTTGTTTTAGGTACGGTGCTGATTTTTCCAGTAAAAGAATCAAACAGCGCTTTTGAACAAGCCCACCAATTTTGATAACATATATTGTACGTTAAGAATTTATAACTTTAATTTTATATTTCCATTATATCCCAAAGTATTTCAACGCGTTGCGTTATTCCTTCTTTTAAGGAATGTGGATTCTTGGCATTTATTGTTCTGTAGATATGCATGCTGTAGGCCCATCCTGGCCCCCGTCCGCCATGTATGGAATATGCTCATGGTACGTATTGCTTTAATGTATTTAAATGTTTTGTCGTGGCTGCATTGTGGGATATTGCCGGGGATTAGCGAATGTCTCGATAAATTTGTATATTAAATCAGTTTTTGGATAATTGACATTCGTCGATAAAGGTCAGGTCTTAATCCGTAATAATCTATTTGAACCACGATGGTACACATTCGCACATTGCCCTTTTGGCAACGTGATTTTTGCCAAAAGCAGTATTATGTTTGTTTCCTGTTCCGGAAATTAAAATGTTTCTTCGAAATGGTCTAGTTTCCGATGTGTGTTGTTACAACAATAGTGAAAGGAATTTCGGAAAATTATTTTCATGTACGGCAAAGACGGATGGAACGCGTAACCCTTATTATTTGCTGAGAAGATTGATTTATTTGCTCTAAACTAATGTGAAACTATTCGGCCAAACAATTAATTAATTTAAGACGGCTGTCTTCCGGATTGTTGCGCCGTGTAGTCTGGTAGAAGTTTACTCTGAAACGTCGGTAAATTTCTACCAGACTAAACGGCGCAACAACCCAGAAGATCGCCATCTTCAGACACACCGCCGTGAAAACCTCAAATCCTACATTAGAATTTATTGTTAAAATTTTCTTGGGATTTTATTTTATCTTAGACAGTAATATATTTTATGTACACAGTTTTATGTTATTATAAAAAAATCAGTATGCTATTAGCTAAGTAATTTGTTATAGACAATTAAACTCTACTATTAATTCTAAATAATGCAAATACCTTAATAATATTTGGGTCGTCCGTTGTTTTAGTTTTGTTGTTTTGTATTCCCATTGTGATAAAAAAATATTATTGTGTTGTATATGCCTTGCTATGTACACCAGCTCTCGGTAAGGTATATTACTGCTTCTCTCTTGTTGTTACTTCGAGTATCGTAAGTTTATGATAAATTAAGTAGGAATATGGTTACAAATAGTGTCTGCAAAATGACAAATTGTACTTCGGAATTTCCTTGGGATATGCGGAGGCTCTTCATGCACACCATGGGGTACTTTTCTGCACAATTTCTCTTTTGTAGCTTCCGTAAGTATATTACACTGTACTGTTATTGCATGCTAATATTAACAGAAACGTAATCTCTTATTCCATTTAAATGAATAATAAGATCACAGGTACCAACAGCCTATTATTTATTAGAAGTAATTAGTCATTGCAGTATCATTACAATGACACAAGATTATTTGCATTGCAATTACATAAAATCCATGTGGATCAAATAAAACTAAGAAATGTACGCGTAGCTTATATTCCACGTATGCACAGCATACCCTTGATTTCTGTCTGAATGGTGACTAGTTTCAGGGTTTTGGCGGTGCTGATTCCACGTAACTTTTGGCTAAATTGAACTTTCACAAAATGGATTATCTTTATCGCTGCGCTGGGACGAGTATGTGTCTCTGTGGAACCGAACCTGCAACGACCTCTTTGTCCGCCCCAAAATGATATATATGAGTGAATACGGAGCAACGGTTGAATGATACTGACAGTAAAACCGAAGGCCTCGAATAAAAGCCCGTCCCAATGCCACTTTGTCTTCGGGGTGTGAAACCGAGCCTCAGCTATAACAAGCCGTTGACTAACATCGTGAGCTGTGTTGCGTTCCACACAGTACATTGCTGACTTAACTCGTAGCTCTAGTCAACAAACCAACAAAAAGTGGACCAGGGCGAAATCTTGAGCATCCGCAAGACATCGTCCGTTGCTAGGCCAGACCATTCCTGCGTTCGAAACACAGCTGGAAATGATGAACGGTGCCATATTCTTAAAAATCCATCGACGTCGGCCGGGTTTTAATCCGCGAACATTGAGTCAAGTGACAAGCACTCTACCACTAGACCGCCGAGGGTGACAGTGAGAAAAATCGGAATTGTTAAAAACGGCCGGCTGATACCTGCAAAGGATTTCTGACGTATTTTAAATTCAGACGGTTCCAATAGAACGGGTTGGTTATGCGAGTTCAGGACGAAGTATAAGCTATTTTCTTGAATCTGTTTATTGTTCGTAAATGAAAATTCTCCTTATTATACCAGTCAGTGTGGTAATTCAAATCTAAACAATCTACAGGCTGCCATAACAAGCCATGGTGGACATGGACCTTTAGGGAAGAGTAGGTGTGATTTGTAGTCGTATAGTATAAACATTAAAGTAAACAGATTTTGAAACAGACCAGGAAAACTGAGAAGCTTTGTAAAGAATAACAAAGGTCATATATTTTAGGCCTGCCAGAGTTTCCATTAAAAAGACAGTGACTCCAAATTTGATTAACTTTTGTGGAGCCGATACATTTGTTAGATGGATAAAATTTAAAGGGTCATCTTAATACAACCAAAATGTTGATTGGGTTTTCTCCTATGTGAACAATGTTATGCCCACAGAAACGAATTCCCAAATTAAAGCAGAAACATTCGTTGCAGGTTTGTTTTATGCGTCACGACGTACGTAACAAGTTACTGGCATTGTTTATAGGACTCAGATATGTTCATCATAATAATGTTGCTTAAAAATTTATAAACTTTTGCTATGCGATGTCTGATAGATCAGCACAAGCACTGACTAAAATTGCTATGCATTGTCTTGAGCAACTCAGTTGTAAATAAAAAGTGGTTGCTGTGGTGGAGCCACTGTAATGGCAGGCCATTTGAACAACTTAGAGGCCGAAGATAAATCGTTTGTCAGAGAATATTCACCCACTACCATAAGTATAATTTAAATGTAATCTTGCTTGTAGTATGCGATGAAAGCTCACATTTAGTTTTAGAAGTGTGACCGTTTGCTACATTAGTGGGTGTTACTGTTAGAACGGCCTTTCAGTGTTTCAAGTCCACCAATATCCAGCGTTTATGGCACGTCAGTCGGATTTTGCTTTTGTCAGATAAAATAAGCTGAAGAACATTGCTCATGTACCACGGAAAACGAAAAAAGAACTTTTATTTTCTTAAGTCTAATTGGTGCTTCATCTGTGATGTGTTTACGGTCGATGACGTTATTATGAAGGATCAAGCTCCTACCTCACAAGTTCGAGCATCCGTCAATTTGGTATTGCCGGCGGAAGGGCATTAAATATTATGAGTGACATATCGTACACACCAAATGTAACTAGATTCCTATTCAGCCATTCTCAATTTCTCATATGCGTACAGACGAACATCACGGGTTCAGACGTAATCGCGGAGGACCATCCTCCGACCTCACAACTTTAGGCATGCGTCTGTCGTGTTTGGATTTACCTTTATTTTCATAACGTCCATACCAAATACAGAAATCCGTTCAGCTTTTCAAATGTATCTTCAGTACAGATGGACAACACGATTTTATTGAGGGCTTCGCGGGGAACTGTAGGATTTTGAGAATGACCTGACAAAAGTCGCTTAGTGTTGTGTACAATATTTTTTTGCATATGTCACACAAGTAAAGGTGATGTGATATGGTGACGATTCCATGAACTAGGCCGTCTGACCAACTCTAGTGTGGCTGTAGTCATATCAGAGCTACTGTGCTGCGCAGATGATGCTAATCAAGGTCCCCAGTCTGTCTGTAGACATCACCTAGTACAAGTGCTCGTCTCCAGTGACTCTGTGAGTCACGTTACTCCATTGTGGTTACAGTATCAGAGCTAAGCTCCGCTGATGGTGAGAATCAAGTGTCTGTTTACATGAGAATTCAGATAGCCAGAAATGCAATGAGTTACAAAACGGACTTGTATTTATGCATGCAAAAAGCGCAGGAATGTTAATAGCATGAGTAAAAATGTGTATGCCTATATCTTCTACCGTAGTTACAGTTATATGGCCTCGTAGTTATTGATTTTGACAGAATGAAATTAATTTTAAAAGCTGTCCCATTATAAACCGTAAAATGTAGTTGCTTAAGCCGTGAGACTGTATTTTAGAAATATAGCCTGTTTCCATATTAAGACTCAACATGTTGTATGCTGTAAGTTTAGTACTTTACATAAACCTTATGGCTGTTCAATGGTATTGACATGCTGCTGTTCAAACGCAGTGAAAATCATTTCTATTTTGCTCTGTATGTGGCACGTTTCTGGCAAACTAACCACCAATTTTCCATTTGACCATATGTATATAATAATACGTTTCAGGTTCATAGTTCAGTGTGTTTAAAAGCCGTAAGCGGGAGCTCTGTTCCCGCTGCATTGCATTTGTTAATCGAATTTGTCGATAAATTATATTATGCTATTAAATTAAGATGACTTGGCTTATTCAGTTCTGTTTCCTGTGTGGAATAGCTGTGGCGTTACACGTAATCTGCTTGCAGTCGAACCTGATACAATACTTGGCATTTTCACTCGGATGTCGCTGTGCAAATCCTTTATAATCACATGGTGGGGAAACCACAGTGATTCCGTCGAAGCCAGTAATTGGAGTTAACGATTGGTCAGGTAGAACCAATAAAAACCGGCACGCTATTGGAAGCACTTGCAGTCTTTACACAGTTACAATCAGGCAATCTCTCTCTGTACATTGACAGTTATTTCGCGTTGATCAAATTCATTGCCCCTACTTCACGCTCCACATAAGCCTCGCATACGTCTAATTTTACCGTAGCCTTTATTATGTAACAAGTTTTATTTGCGTTAATAATTCCTTCGGAATAACTGGCTAGACAAAATGTGGTGATGCATGATTAAATAAATTAAACTAGTGTTTAATATTATATATTAATTTGACAGAAATTACATTTAATCTGATGGGGTTAAGTATAACAAATGGTTTTAACAGGCGTTAAAATATTTCACAGAGGTTAATTCTGCGTAACATATAAATGATTCAGACCGTAGCACCTTTATGCCTTTGGTTGATGATATAAACTGAGAAATTTCTTTGTCATCTTAAGGAACGGATTTTTTCCGTTTTTTAATCTATGATGGAACAATGTCTTCTGCTGGACGGCTTCTCAAAGAATAACAGAAATTATTTTCTCTAAAACGTTGCAAATAAGTTTTAAATTTACAAACTTTAATATCTGTATGACAGATGGAATTATTTTCAACGATTGATCTCGTTATCATATTAATTGAAAACTATTGTTTTAAATTTCCAAAGTTTTCTCTCAATCCGCATGTCGATGTATTGTTTCTACGGGGCAAATACATAATAACTATGGGAATCGTCCGTTGAAAACAACGGGAAACGAATGTAACACCATTCATGATGATGCTTTCTGGGTTTTGGCACCACTGGCATCTACCTGCCAGTTAACACGGCGCTAATGCCCAGAAAACATCATTATTATGACCGCCGTGGAAACATCAAATATTACATAACAACATTAGTGGTGTATTCCTTCAGTTCCATTAGTGAGGATAAGTCACTGCCAGTGTCTTCTGTCCGACAAACATTATTGTAATATTGTATTATTCTTAATTATGAAAAGTGTTTACCGCATAATGTTTGCAGAACGAAAAGAATAATTAATAAGACTGAGAAGTCAACAAATTTGTTACGTAAAATGTAGTACGTGAACCGGTTACCTATAGTAATTTTCCATGAAATTTAAATAAAATGTCGAATGCGGACTGTGAGTTGATAAAGGTAAATGTGGCACTCGTTCTTCAAACGTTGAGAACAGTATTACAGGCGGAAGTTTGAAGTTTACTAGGTTAGCAAATGACAATTTCATAATGCGTATTTAGGCAATAACATAGGGTTTTTTCTCAACAATTTATAAGCACTGCCCTACTAATCAGAGAGTGTTCTGGGGACACAGTGTCTGCAATTTATTTTACACATTACATTTATAAAATAATTTATGTTAAAGAATAATGATGCCCACCATATAAGCAAGCAGCACTGCCAAAAACTAACCTCACATATTCACATTCACAGAATGGAAACAATGCATTGAAACGATTGTTTGCTCATTCGTGGCGTACTATATACGTATATATACTTCTGTATAACAACAAAACAGTATTTTGTCTGTTAATTTTTTAACAGTGGGTACTAAAATAACGTAATTTTTCAGCTTTCGTAAGTTTGATGGAATTATTTTTCAGGACTTCAGGGCTACGTGATCTTTCAATTGATCGGTCGTACACCCACGTAGGCGCTTCCATTCTGTTACGTTACAGAAATAAATATGAAATCTTTATAGAGTGTCCATAGTGCATAGCAAAAAATTCGGTCACTGTTTGTCAGTCAGTTGTTCACCGCTGCCAACTGTATCACTGCACTAGATTCGCTAATTCACTAAGTGCCTGTGCTGACGTATGGAATTGTTTAGTTTATTAAAATGTTCTATTTTATTAACTTAATGTGCGTATACATCTTTTTGGACGCCCTGTAAATTCAATTCTGTTGACCACATGATGTATTAATATAAACTGGTCATTTTTAAAGGAATAAGTTATTTAATTTACAAATTAAATAACTTCATCCCAAATGGGAGGTAGTTTATAAATAAGTAAATGTGTTTTCCGTACCACAGTAACTTATGAAGACATTTCGTAATAATTGCAGGGAAAGATAATACGCACACGTTATAAAAGAACATTTCCTCTTTGTAATAAACATAACTCGTGGTATGCAATCAACTAGAAGTTCGTTCACAATGTACTAATAATATAATAATAGCCTAATTTGTATTGCTAATACCGCGACGTTTCCACGTACGAATACAAGATAAATTTGTTAATGCGAATATTATAACAGAAAGGAATTAACTCGGCACTTAGGGATGTTACAAAATAACTTCTTGTTAGGAATATTGGTGTTGCATTATTTTTGTTAATAATATTCAACTTGAACCACACATAGGTACAGTCCACAGTCGTGGACTGTACGTGCCAGAATTGTAAATTACTTGGAAACTATGTTTAATTCTAGATACTTTTCTTGCTTAAAATTAATAGGGCGCTTCGTCCTTTAGATGTATTCAAATAAAACTTTTTTGTTGCTTCTAACAGAAAGAACGTTTTTTTATATATTATTAATAAGAATGTCCAGAGCACGTTGTTTCATCATTAAATTTACAGTTGACTGCACTGTAAAGAGACTAAAATGTTTTTCATGTAATTCTTCCGTTCGCTTCGCTGTTAGATGTTAGTCTCGAGACACTTAGAACACGCACATAAACTAAACTTAACATGAGTGAGCCGTAGCTCACTCATGTTATGATCTTCCGTCTATGCTATATTTTGAATTGTACATCACTGCAATAAAATATTTCTCCGTGGTTTTATAATTCCCTTCATTCTCGTCTCTTCTTGCTGGAGGTAAGTTGGATTATACTATTTGACCCAAGCCAATGTTGCTATTTTAAGACTTTGCACATAGTTTCTAGCAAGAGGTGGTCTTTAGCAGTGACATTACATATTCATTCTTAAAACTTCGTACGATATTGGTGTGTGAAATCGAATTTGTTTTCAGTTCTGTAAAATTAAAGTTCCTTATTAGCTATGGTTTTAACTCGTTCAGACAATAGTGTAAACTTAAACTTGTATCTTTGGTTCTGAACTTTGCATTCCCGTGTTAATTTGAGGAACTTACAGTGAAAATAAAACATCCCGAATAAATTGCTCAATCACATTTAGTATCAGTACGAATTACCTGAACTGGAAGATATTTAAAAACCACGACTATTTGTTTCGCCGATGCGAATAGTCAGTTAGTATATTTGTATAAAAAGCAAGATTTACAGAATGTGTTCTGTATATTTTTTGGTCACTGATAAACAACGGAGCATCTGTCCCCGATACCTACTTTCCCAAAATTGGGCTCTGTTGATTTGTTATGAATTTTCTCAATTGTTTAACCACAGTTTAGAATGCACAAAATAAATTGCTCAAAATTTATGTGGTTAAGCGGCGGAAATTATGTTTCAACCATTCGCATAAAGTCATTATCTTATTTTAAGAATAATTCATGTCTCGCGTATCAAAATATTTAATTAAAAATAAACATCTCAAGTTTCAGATTTACGCTAACAGGCTTTTGTATCGCCAAATCACAAACTGTTGAAAATACAGTGTGATCATCCTTTAAGTGTTTGTGAAAATCTTTTCCAGAACTTCTAACATCTGCCAAATAAGTTCATTCCCAAGAAACAATACAGAGATGTGTTATTCACAGTTTCTGTTCAATGTTTTCTGTTGACCGAGTGCATTTTAGTTCTTATATTTTGTTGACAATCCAATTGATAGTCTTCAATTAAAAGTTAGAACGAATAGGTAGATCATAAAACAATAATATATCGACTACGTTAGTTTTCTATCTTTAGGAACGTATCACAGATAAGAGCGGAAAAATTTGTAAGACCATGTACAATGTTTCCGAACGTATCACAGATAAGAGCGGAAAAAATTGTAAGACCATGTACAATGTTTTTCTTGTATTTGTAATGGTTTTATAATCTTACGTAGTCCTGTATAGATGATCTTAAGGTTTGACGATAAGTTTGTCTGAAACATTTACACTCAGTCAAAATATTACACGGCATAGCAACTCATAAGATTGTATATATTCACATTGTTGTGGAAACCTCAGATCTTCCAATTACTTTTGGTTTTATGACTATATTTTGAAGACAGAGGAGGCAGCGAACCCCAAGTGTGTTCTGTGTCCGAAACATTTGCTGAATTGGCTAAATCTTTTCTTATGTAATAGTAATTACGTTGGCCGATTTGTGCTTGAATTATATAACGTTTTCATTTTTTGATATGCATGTCAGTAAGGGTCAATGAATATGGGGAATAAATGGATATACAGAAACAATAAGTACGTCTATTTGGAGTGTGATAACAAATATGAGAAGTCTTCCGAAACACAAGCACAACATACACGTCAGTTGTGTAATTATGACTTTATTTCTTGAGTAATAAATAGTAAAAATAATGCATCTTTAAACCCGTCACATTGTTTCTACTTAGTCAAGTCACTGCTGAAGTCCGAACATAATATAATGATAAATGTAATACCTACTGAAATGTTACTGTCAAGAGGGAAATCATTTTTAGTTTTTCCATTTGATATTTTCTCTTTATAACCTACTGTTCCAAGACAACTTTTTTAAAACGAGTTTTTTTCTGTTGTAGATCTATCGATTAGTCGTTACATTTTCCAAGTCGGTAGAATTAAGTGTAGTTTACATGTAAACACGAGCCAACAGACTGCAGTCTTCTCAGTTATAATACCGTATAGACCTGTAGATGATTACAGTTTCGGGGAACCTCTTGCCGTCATGTTCGGAGTTGGGTGTTAATATTTTCCTTCGAAATGTTAACAACCACCGCCAAGACTTTACGGTGGCACAAACCAGAAGATCACAGTCTGAATGTTCACTGCCGTGGAAACCTAAAATCTCATATTTTGTTCCAGTTTTACTGTAGTTATACATAGCTGTCGCTACAAAGTGTTTATTGAAGTAGTTACAACATTGTAGTGTTTCCCAATACCCCTAATAAAGTAGGTCTGTCACTTCAGATTTGTTTGAATATTTAAACTTTTTAGACATAATAATAGATGAGTTACAAACGCGCAAAAAAGCATGCTAGATAGTAGATATTATGTGATGCTGTTGTGTAGTCTGTACACAAATAATAATGAAAACAAGTGAATACAGCTTGCTCATGTACTTCCACACCTACGAGTTTACAGACGTGCTTGGTGTGTGGAATAGACCAACAAATAATATTTGATTTTACTATATTATGCTATCTATGGAAGCGCCTAAAAGACAAATTTCAGCTTTTTTCTTCGAATTCATAAAGTACAAACAATCCAAACTTAAGAATTTCTTGGGCAGACTCCAAATTATTAAAACATGTTTTTTACATTCGGACTGTGAATGCATAATCCTGTTTCCAAAAGGAGAAAAGGAATCGAGCCGGATTTCAGTTTAAACGTACCTTCTGTTTATAAATTTTGTGGTAAATACCGTAAAATGGAAGTTCTTACGAAGTCTTTTCTTTGCTGAAACTTCAAACTAATAGTGTGCGCTGTTGTAAGGATTATTTGTAATTTAATCGACGACCACTTTATTTTTATATGAACACTTTTAAAAATTATTCAGTTAAATTTCATATTCCGTAAAATTAATGTAACACGCTACATACTTGAAAGTATGTGGATTGTTTCTCTTTGAACTTATTCCTGAAAATTAATCTGAATTTTCTTAGCAAAATACTTTACATTTTACTCTTCTCGAGGTCTCTGTCTTTACGTCTGTCATCAGTACTCTTTTATCTCAGTTACAAGCTGCGGAAGGACATGAGCAGGACGTGTTGTGGGGACACTTTTAACTGCTGCGCTTGCCTGTGCAGACGCCTAGCAGACGACGATGACGAGTTGTCCGAGGTACAACCTGACGCTGTTCCACCCGAGGTTCGAGAATGGCTTGCCTCCACCTTTACCCGACAACTGGCCACTACTCGGCGGAAGTCGGACGAGAAACCCAAGTTCCGGTCTGTTGCACATGCGATCAGAGCAGGCATCTTCGTGGATCGAATCTACCGGAGGGTGTCCAACACGGCTCTCATGCAGTTTCCGTCAGACGTCGTCAGAGTCCTCAAAGTAAGCACTGACCTTTCAAGAGACTCGTTTTGCTTATTGTGCACTACTGGCATCGAGATAGAAAATGTCTCCATCCTAGGAAGGAGGTTCATCTTGTCTTCCGAGACCTCTTTTCCTCAAGTTGCAATTATGCGTACCCCATCGTTTGTGGTGAATTACTTTTTGCCACAAACTTCCTTTCGGTGTGGAGAGGAGGCATAACTCTTTAAAAAAAACCTTAGTCTACTTCCAGCTTTATTTCAGCCTGTGGAGAGGAGGCATAACTCTTTAAAAGAACATGAGACTACTTCCAGCTTTATTTCAGATCAGAATTATTTAATATCTTTATTTACGAATGTCTGTCACTTGGACATAAGGCTTTCGGAAGAGGCAGCTTCTGTATTAATACGAAACCAAAGCTGGAAGGCATCTTTCACACCGAAGCAACTAGCAATAGGCAATAGGCGATACATATTACTGAAATAAGTATCATGAATTAACCATATTCTATCCAAAGCCTATTTCCACTGTTCTGGTCTAAAACACCCAGGCCAATTTTCACGTATTTACAGCTTAAAATGTAAAAATTAACCAAAAAATAATTTTGTACACATACACATGAAAAATCACACTTATACATTAAAAGGTGCAGATTTGAAAAACAATCTCTCAAATTCTAATGTTATACGTAACTTACTAAACATTTTTAAAAATAAAAAACAAATAAAATAAACAATTTCATTTTCAGGAGGAAAAAACATTTTACTTTTGCTTCTTCATAACTCATCCTATAAGAAAGAAAATTTATTTCTGCACAATTTGATATAAGTTTGGTGTATTTACTTTTATCTGATCCTGAACTACAACACTTTTTGTAAAACAATATACACCCAACTTTGAACTTGGACCAGCCATTCATTGCTTTGGTGAAAAATTTACAATAAATGAACTTATATATAACACACTAAAAAGGAACGAAAAAATATAATAAGTACTACATAAACTTTATAATAAAAACAAAATTACGAAGCTAATCACTTATCTTAGTAATATTAAACCGAAAACCACGAGCAAAAACGTTAACACGCCACGAGGTAAACATGTGGGCTCAACGTATGGCATTTGTTCAAAAAAAAATTTTGTTCGCCTTTAGGAGCTATCTCTTGAGGAAAATATGAACTAACGTTTAAAACTACCTTATTCAGGCTTGTACTGCCAGTGCAAAGCCTTCATTGTGAACGAAAGCGAAATCGGTCTTAAAATTATCGCTTAGTCACGGTCGATGCGACCTGAAAACAAGGTTTCTGCCATATCGCCGAGTGATATACGTTGCTTATCGCTTTGGAAGAGGTTGTTTGTAATGGCTTATTGCATCGTCCAATAAACCGTTTTGTGTGCAACGCGTAATAGTAAACAATAATAAGACTATTGAAGAGTAGCGAAATGCGGGTGTGAAGTGGTCGATTCTTTCACCGACATTCTCATAAACTAGAAATTTGGTTGTTTGTTATTATATAGGCGACGTGATACCACCTGACGTCTATATCTGCTTGCTACTTACTCCGGTGTGAATCTTGTATTTGTCAAAGTAACTGGCGATAAATGATACCAAAGCAATCTTACCTACTTACTTGCTCCATGGATCCGATTCCTTCCTGAGAAGCGAACAGTCGCCCAGCCACTCAAGAAATTCTAACATTTTAAGGAAGTCGAAAGTTCATTACTGTGTTCACAAGAGCCCGCATCTGATCTCTATTCTGAGCCAGATGAATCCAGTCCCTACCACCCCATCCTCTTTCTCTAAAATCCATTTTAATGTTATTCTTCCACCTACTTCCAGTTCTTTCTAGTGGTCTCTTTCCTTCTGCTTTGCCCACCAAAACAAGTACGAATTCCTCTTCTCACCAATGCAGGCTACATGCTCCGCCCATCTCATCCTTCTTGAAATGATCTCCCTAATGAGTACAACTTATGAAGCTTCTCATTATGCAACTTTCTCCAGCCTCCTTGTAATTCTTCCCTCTTAGGTTAGAATATTCTACTCAGTACCCTGTTCTAAAACACCCTCAGATTATGATCCTCCCTAAGTGTCAGAGACCAAGTTTTATACCCATACAAAACTATGGGCAAAATTATACTATTTTAATCTTTGCGTTTTTAGGCAGCAGACGAGAACACAAAAGGTTCTGATCTGACTGGTAGCAAGCATTGTCCGAATTTAATCTGCTCTTTCACAAATATTTTAACTTTTCCACACTTTCAAGGGATCCATAAGCTCTCTTTATGTTACGATTTTGCCCTGCATTCTGGTGACGAGTCATCAACATAGGTTTTCTCTGTACTTATTTGTAGACCAACCTCTTTACTATCATCAATTAGAGCAATATAATTGCTAATGCGTGAAAATGTTGAGTATCATAGGGAAAATTGTTATTCCTGAACATAATAACATTTGCCATTACAGTATAATCTACAGTAATTAGTTTTAAAGACTTCATCAAGATTTTGTATATTCATTCGGTGTGAATAAAAATAGAAGTTGGGCCCATTCGTCTTCTTCAGGTTACTTGCACCACGTAACTATTTAATTCTGAAATGTGTTATGCAAGGGAAACTGGGGGAAAGTAATTTCATATTAACATCGTAGTTTATCAGAATAATTAGTAGAATCTAGAAAGAGAAAAGTAATATTTGAATAATAATTTATTTTTTATTCATGTAATGATCTTGGCTTAACATAAGAAAATGCTAACATTAAGTGTTTTTGAGAATGCAGGAAGTTACAGTGCAACATCGTTTCCAGGTCTTCTAGGGAGAGCCATATTTTACGTTTCTGTGATCAAAATTCAATACAGTACTTCTTTGTTGTTTTGCCTGTGGGCGTCAGTTGTGTATGTAAACATTTTACAGAACAAGCTCTCGAAGAAGGCGTACATGAAAGAAACACTTCTTAAATCAATACCAACTTCCTATAAAGACTGAACTTTAACTTCGTCATAGGGAAATGTAGTTGGAAAATGTAAATGTTTTAACTCAAACGGGTAAGTGGACGAAATTAGTATTATCCTAGGAATACATACAGGTTCTCCTTTTGCACATCCTCTTAAAATTATGGCTCGTCCTTAAATGTTTAAGCTAAAGTCTTGTCTCATTACATAATTCTGGGGAGAAATTTCCTCCCCGAAGAGAACAGTTTTGGTATTTGAGATGCTATTATATTGGCGGAACCCAGTACAGTTTTTTCGGTGATGTGGCCTTTATTCCGGTTATCTCCTTGGCGAAGCAAACAATTTTGGTCTTGAAGATAATTGTCTTCTGTCGTGTGGTCTGGTAGACGTTCATAGACGTTACATATGTGCTTGATGTCTCCATAATCAGAGTACTAATGGTGGTAAACTTCTACTAGACTACACGGCGCAACATCCCAGAAGACAGTGATCTTCCTTGGGAACCTGAAATTTCCCACTTTTGGTTCTGGCTTCATTCTTCTATCGTGCTTAATTTCAGAGCCACATAAATTATTCTCACCGAATCAAGAACCTACGACAGTTTTTCGGGTTTGTGGCCATTGTTTCTGCAGTCTCCTTTCTGAAGTAAACAATTGTGATCTTTGTGCTATTCTTCTAGCATTCTTAGTTTCCGAGGTACAAAAATCATTCATTGCAGGACTTGAACACAGGATAGTTTATCAGGTTTGTGACCTTTGTACTTTCAGTATCATCGGCAAAGAAAACAATTTTGGTCTTGGCGACTTTTTTGTGTTTAGTTTCCAAATTACACAAGCAATTCTCATGGGGTCTTGAACAGAGTACATTTTTTGGGATTGTGACGTTTGTTCCTATAATCTCCTCGCCAAAACAGTTTTGGGCTTTACATATTATTCTGTCATACTTATTTTCCAAGCTACAGAAACAATTCTCAGCAGGACTCAAAACGTTTATGATTTTTTTTTGTGAATTATGACCTCACCCATTCATGCAACATTTGCCAGCCATCTTATCTGCTTTGATTTATTTACCCTTACTGTAAGGGCCTTACAATATCTGGTGAATAGAACAAATTGCAAAGCTCCACTTTATGTATTCTCACCACTTTTCTTACTTCCTACCAGGTAAAAATATTGTTTTCAATATCCTATTCTCAAACATCCTCATACTGTGTT
>NW_019059838.1:341387-367456 GCF_000696155.1 Zootermopsis nevadensis | reverse complement strand
TTAGACATAATAATAGATGAGTTACAAACGCGCAAAAAAGCATGCTAGATAGTAGATATTATGTGATGCTGTTGTGTAGTCTGTACACAAATAATAATGAAAACAAGTGAATACAGCTTGCTCATGTACTTCCACACCTACGAGTTTACAGACGTGCTTGGTGTGTGGAATAGACCAACAAATATTATTTGATTTTACTATATTCTATCTGTGGAAGCGCCTAAAAGACAAATTTAAGTTTTTTTCTTCGAATTCATAAAGTACAAACAATCCAAACTTAAGAATTTCTTGGGCAGACTCCAAATTATTAAAACATGTTTTTTACATTCGGACTGTGAATGCATAATCCTGTTTCCAAAAGGAGAAAAGGAATCGAGCCGGATTTCAGTTTAAACGTACCTTCTGTTTATAAATTTTGTGGTAAATACCGTAAAATGGAAGTTCTTACGAAGTCTTTTCTTTGCTGAAACTTCAAACTAATAGTGTGCGCTGTTGTAAGGATTATTTGTAATTTAATCGACGACCACTTTATTTTTATATGAACACTTTTAAAAATTATTCAGTTAAATTTCATATTCCGTAAAATTAATGTAACACGCTACATACTTGAAAGTATGTGGATTGTTTCTCTTTGAACTTATTCCTGAAAATTAATCTGAATTTTCTTAGCAAAATACTTTACATTTTACTCTTCTCGAGGTCTCTGTCTTTACGTCTGTCATCAGTACTCTTTTATCTCAGTTACAAGCTGCGGAAGGACATGAGCAGGACGTGTTGTGGGGACACTTTTAACTGCTGCGCTTGCCTGTGCAGACGCCTAGCAGACGACGATGACGAGTTGTCCGAGGTACAACCTGACGCTGTTCCACCCGAGGTTCGAGAATGGCTTGCCTCCACCTTTACCCGACAACTGGCCACTACTCGGCGGAAGTCGGACGAGAAACCCAAGTTCCGGTCTGTTGCACATGCGATCAGAGCAGGCATCTTCGTGGATCGAATCTACCGGAGGGTGTCCAACACGGCTCTCATGCAGTTTCCGTCAGACGTCGTCAGAGTCCTCAAAGTAAGCACTGACCTTTCAAGAGACTCGTTTTGCTTATTGTGCACTACTGGCATCGAGATAGAAAATGTCTCCATCCTAGGAAGGAGGTTCATCTTGTCTTCCGAGACCTCTTTTCCTCAAGTTGCAATTATGCGTACCCCATCGTTTGTGGTGAATTACTTTTTGCCACAAACTTCCTTTCGGTGTGGAGAGGAGGCATAACTCTTTAAAAGAACATGAGACTACTTCCAGCTTTATTTCAGATCAGAATTATTTAATATCTTTATTTACGAATGTCTGTCACTTGGACATAAGGCTTTCGGAAGAGGCAGCTTCTGTATTAATACGAAACCAAAGCTGGAAGGCATCTTTCACACCGAAGCAACTAGCAATAGGCAATAGGCGATACATATTACTGAAATAAGTATCATGAATTAACCATATTCTATCCAAAGCCTATTTCCACTGTTCTGGTCTAAAACACCCAGGCCAATTTTCACGTATTTACAGCTTAAAATGTAAAAATTAACCAAAAAATAATTTTGTACACATACACATGAAAAATCACACTTATACATTAAAAGGTGCAGATTTGAAAAACAATCTCTCAAATTCTAATGTTATACGTAACTTACTAAACATTTTTAAAAATAAAAAACAAATAAAATAAACAATTTCATTTTCAGGAGGAAAAAACATTTTACTTTTGCTTCTTCATAACTCATCCTATAAGAAAGAAAATTTATTTCTGCACAATTTGATATAAGTTTGGTGTATTTACTTTTATCTGATCCTGAACTACAACACTTTTTGTAAAACAATATACACCCAACTTTGAACTTGGACCAGCCATTCATTGCTTTGGTGAAAAATTTACAATAAATGAACTTATATATAACACACTAAAAAGGAACGAAAAAATATAATAAGTACTACATAAACTTTATAATAAAAACAAAATTACGAAGCTAATCACTTATCTTAGTAATATTAAACCGAAAACCACGAGCAAAAACGTTAACACGCCACGAGGTAAACATGTGGGCTCAACGTATGGCATTTGTTCAAAAAAAAATTTTGTTCGCCTTTAGGAGCTATCTCTTGAGGAAAATATGAACTAACGTTTAAAACTACCTTATTCAGGCTTGTACTGCCAGTGCAAAGCCTTCATTGTGAACGAAAGCGAAATCGGTCTTAAAATTATCGCTTAGTCACGGTCGATGCGACCTGAAAACAAGGTTTCTGCCATATCGCCGAGTGATATACGTTGCTTATCGCTTTGGAAGAGGTTGTTTGTAATGGCTTATTGCATCGTCCAATAAACCGTTTTGTGTGCAACGCGTAATAGTAAACAATAATAAGACTATTGAAGAGTAGCGAAATGCGGGTGTGAAGTGGTCGATTCTTTCACCGACATTCTCATAAACTAGAAATTTGGTTGTTTGTTATTATATAGGCGACGTGATACCACCTGACGTCTATATCTGCTTGCTACTTACTCCGGTGTGAATCTTGTATTTGTCAAAGTAACTGGCGATAAATGATACCAAAGCAATCTTACCTACTTACTTGCTCCATGGATCCGATTCCTTCCTGAGAAGCGAACAGTCGCCCAGCCACTCAAGAAATTCTAACATTTTAAGGAAGTCGAAAGTTCATTACTGTGTTCACAAGAGCCCGCATCTGATCTCTATTCTGAGCCAGATGAATCCAGTCCCTACCACCCCATCCTCTTTCTCTAAAATCCATTTTAATGTTATTCTTCCACCTACTTCCAGTTCTTTCTAGTGGTCTCTTTCCTTCTGCTTTGCCCACCAAAACAAGTACGAATTCCTCTTCTCACCAATGCAGGCTACATGCTCCGCCCATCTCATCCTTCTTGAAATGATCTCCCTAATGAGTACAACTTATGAAGCTTCTCATTATGCAACTTTCTCCAGCCTCCTTGTAATTCTTCCCTCTTAGGTTAGAATATTCTACTCAGTACCCTGTTCTAAAACACCCTCAGATTATGATCCTCCCTAAGTGTCAGAGACCAAGTTTTATACCCATACAAAACTATGGGCAAAATTATACTATTTTAATCTTTGCGTTTTTAGGCAGCAGACGAGAACACAAAAGGTTCTGATCTGACTGGTAGCAAGCATTGTCCGAATTTAATCTGCTCTTTCACAAATATTTTAACTTTTCCACACTTTCAAGGGATCCATAAGCTCTCTTTATGCTACGATTTTGCCCTGCATTCTGGTTACGAGTCATCAATATAATGCCCTGCATTCTGGTGACGAGTCATCAACATAGGTTTTCTCTGTATTTATTTGTAGACCAACCTCTTTACTATCATCAATTAGAGCAATATAATTGCTAATGCGTGAAAATGTTGAGTATCATAGGGAAAATTGTTATTCCTGAACATAATAACATTTGCCATTACAGTATAATCTACAGTAATTAGTTTTAAAGACTTCATCAAGATTTTGTATATTCATTCGGTGTGAATAAAAATAGAAGTTGGGCCCATTCGTCTTCTTCAGGTTACTTGCACCACGTAACTATTTAATTCTGAAATGTGTTATGCAAGGGAAACTGGGGGAAAGTAATTTCATATTAACATCGTAGTTTATCAGAATAATTAGTAGAATCTAGAAAGAGAAAAGTAATATTTGAATAATAATTTATTTTTTATTCATGTAATGATCTTGGCTTAACATAAGAAAATGCTAACATTAAGTGTTTTTGAGAATGCAGGAAGTTACAGTGCAACATCGTTTCCAGGTCTTCTAGGGAGAGCCATATTTTACGTTTCTGTGATCAAAATTCAATACAGTACTTCTTTGTTGTTTTGCCTGTGGGCGTCAGTTGTGTATGTAAACATTTTACAGAACAAGCTCTCGAAGAAGGCGTACATGAAAGAAACACTTCTTAAATCAATACCAACTTCCTATAAAGACTGAACTTTAACTTCGTCATAGGGAAATGTAGTTGGAAAATGTAAATGTTTTAACTCAAACGGGTAAGTGGACGAAATTAGTATTATCCTAGGAATACATACAGGTTCTCCTTTTGCACATCCTCTTAAAATTATGGCTCGTCCTTAAATGTTTAAGCTAAAGTCTTGTCTCATTACATAATTCTGGGGAGAAATTTCCTCCCCGAAGAGAACAGTTTTGGTATTTGAGATGCTATTATATTGGCGGAACCCAGTACAGTTTTTTCGGTGATGTGGCCTTTATTCCGGTTATCTCCTTGGCGAAGCAAACAATTTTGGTCTTGAAGATAATTGTCTTCTGTCGTGTGGTCTGGTAGACGTTCATAGACGTTACATATGTGCTTGATGTCTCCATAATCAGAGTACTAATGGTGGTAAACTTCTACTAGACTACACGGCGCAACATCCCAGAAGACAGTGATCTTCCTTGGGAACCTGAAATTTCCCACTTTTGGTTCTGGCTTCATTCTTCTATCGTGCTTAATTTCAGAGCCACATAAATTATTCTCACCGAATCAAGAACCTACGACAGTTTTTCGGGTTTGTGGCCATTGTTTCTGCAGTCTCCTTTCTGAAGTAAACAATTGTGATCTTTGTGCTATTCTTCTAGCATTCTTAGTTTCCGAGGTACAAAAATCATTCATTGCAGGACTTGAACACAGGATAGTTTATCAGGTTTGTGACCTTTGTACTTTCAGTATCATCGGCAAAGAAAACAATTTTGGTCTTGGCGACTTTTTTGTGTTTAGTTTCCAAATTACACAAGCAATTCTCATGGGGTCTTGAACAGAGTACATTTTTTGGGATTGTGACGTTTGTTCCTATAATCTCCTCGCCAAAACAGTTTTGGGCTTTACATATTATTCTGTCATACTTATTTTCCAAGCTACAGAAACAATTCTCAGCAGGACTCAAAACGTTTATGATTTTTTTTTGTGAATTATGACCTCACCCATTCATGCAACATTTGCCAGCCATCTTATCTGCTTTGATTTATTTACCCTTACTGTAAGGGCCTTACAATATCTGGTGAATAGAACAAATTGCAAAGCTCCACTTTATGTATTCTCACCACTTTTCTTACTTCCTACCAGGTAAAAATATTGTTTTCAATATCCTATTCTCAAACATCCTCATACTGTGTTCTTCCCTCAGGGTTAGAGGACAAGCTTCATACCCATAAAAACAATAAATCATTAAATTATTTGATTGTTATTTACAGTCTTCCTGGTCTATCTATAGATATATAAAATATATAAAATGATACATTTTGAGGATAGCAGGGTCAGAACTTATTGATTGACCTTGAAATGTTGACAATAAATTTTGTGACATTTGGATATATGAAATTATGCAAAGAAAGTGTTACATGCCCTTAAAAATGTACATTAGGCTGTCTGTATGCATGGTAGGCCAAGAACGTATTACATACCCGAGGTCATGTCTGTTATCTGTCTTTCCTGTCCACTAAATAGCAACAGGGCATTCATAGCAGATATAATTAATAGTATCATGTTTTATTAAAATATCTTATTAAAACAGAAAAATAAAATGGTGTTTTAACCAACAAACTTTATTGTCATCCCTTTCATTAATTAAAGTGTGGGGAGATATTTATGCTATATTGTGACTGAATTCTGGTATTTGTGGGAAAAAGATGCTCAAGCTTCTACATATACATACTAATGCCCTTAAGTAAAACTTGGTTCATTTTTATAAAATTGTTAAAATTCTTTCCATTTCAAAAATGAACTCTACAGTCACACTTGGATCAAGCCTGATTTAGATGGTTTTTATAGCAATTTGCACTTAGCATAAATAGATATGAAGGTAAGCATCTCAATAGTTCAGTATGGCCTGACAAGATAACATTTTGCTGCTTCCTCAATACATTTTGCACTATGCAATAATGAATACTTCCAAAACATAAAAAGTCTTGTTATAATATCTTCCCAACAATAATTTTAAAACAGTCCATGACACTAGGTATACAGTTAGTATTCTGCCAACTGGCTTTACTTTTGCATCGTTAGTGACTTCTTTTTTTAGATAAGAATTTTGGTTGACTAAATGAACAGTCAGATAAGAATCTATATTGAGATTATATACTATTCCATGAATATAGACAAGGAGTGGGGGCAGTAGATGTGAAAGATGCATGTTTGGCAGGGTGTGATCTTGAAACAGATGGAGACAAGTTGATGGCATCCATTGTAGATTTTAGTGCATACTCAGCACATTATGTATGTGTATCCGTGGCGTAACAGCTCCAGAGAGCCAAAGCCAACTAGCCTGACTGCTGGCCTCACGTTCACATGCCTAAGCAGAGGTGGACGATCATCCAACCACATATAGGGTGACGTGTGGTCAGCACGATGAACCCCCAGCCATTGCTAGTTTTCCTGACTGGATTCCGCTACCCATTGTAGCTCCCCAATTTCCTCACGATGCTGTGTTGGCACCTGTCCCATACACTGGTCGAAAGCTCATGAGAAAATGTCTTCTCCCCCGAGACTCGAACCAGCGCGCATTCCATATCGCCAGTCCGAAGCATGATGCCTCAGACCGCGCGGCTACAGCGCGGGACATATTATGTATGTGTATGCAAACAAATATGTATGCATGCATGTGTGTGTGTGCATGTATATAGGTGAGTAACACTTCATTGCAGATAGATGAAAATTTTCATAATTCCCCATTGAGTTTTAGGCATAATTGTCTTCTTCTAACACTATTACCAACAAATCTTCGAAGTTTTAAACATGTCTGTGTGTAAGTATCTGATGCAGATAATGTGACACATTTGTGAAAAGAACTTCATGCTTCCTGTATCTTAGCCAGAGTAGGTTAATTAGGATTTGAGGTTTTCATGGTGGTTAGTCTAAAGACGGCTGTCTTCTGGGTTGTTGCACTATGTAGTCTGATAGAAGTTTACTGATGTTTCAGAGGTCCTTGCTGCCTCCATCATCAAAGCGATGTGATGGAGGCAGCAAACTTCTACCAGACTACATGGTGCGACAATCCAGAAGACAGCCATCTTCAGAGTGGATTAATGTCATTACTACTGATTGACACTGTTATATTTACCCTTTCTTTATTACCTGAGGTTAGTTAAAAGAGAAAAGTTCTCTGTGGCATATCACACAATCTTGGAGGTGTTATTGTTTTGAATACATAACTCATTCCTATATTAAAAGTGGCACAGTTATCACAAATGAATTTGGAGACTCCTTTGAAAACATACAGATCTAACAAATAATAAAACAATCCTTCTCTTCACCAGCTGACTCTGCGGTACACTTTTGGAGTGTCTGTTCTAGCAACATTCATTCTGAAACACGATATGCACCAAGGTATGAAATTCATGATTTAATACACGGAAATTATTATTGTACTTTTCAGACATTGGATGAATGGTCTTTTGATGTGTTTGCTTTGAACGATGCAGCTTCTAGTCAACCAGTCAAGTACCTTGGGTATGACCTCCTCAACAGATATGGAATGATTCATAAGTTCAAGGTAACTATCCCTTTAAGAAATGATACTTTTCCATGTTTGTCATACAATTATTACAATAGTTTGTTACTCAACTGACTAAATTTGAATTCTATATGTCATCATCAGTAACTGAGGTATATTACATATGTCCCATGAGACTCGTTACACCTAACTAAAGCAGAAGTGAGTCTTCTGTGTGTGTGCATTTGGCCCCTTAATAATTAATACAATGTTTGCAAACTTTTGTATCGTTCCTTGACAGGTTCCCCCAGTGACGCTAGAGACATTCCTTTCAAGGGTGGAGGAAGGTTATTGCCGGCACAAAAATCCATACCACAACAACTTGCATGCAGCAGATGTCGCCCAAACCGTCCATTACATGCTGTGCCAGACTGGCCTCATGGTGAATATACAGAAATTGCCTAAACTTCAGAAAATATAATGTCATCTTTGGTTCATTATTAAAGTTTCTAACCTGTTAAACCCTGCAGTTTTTCTCTTAACGTGTTCACTATCAACATGCTGTATCAGTGCCAGAGACAGCTCTTAATGCCTTAAACATTTTCTGAAACAGATATTTATTTTACTCAATATCATAACAGAACATGGTACAATCTTTGAGGAATCAAAATATTTTTCAATTTTCAACAGATACATAGTCTTTGATTACTTGCGGCTGCTTGGGTCTCAAAATATATAGTGATATTTAATGTATGTTAGACTTAAAAATACAAGATACAATAATAGTACATACTAAGAAAATTTAATATTATATGCAGAATTCAAACATGACAATTTGAAAAGGAATTTTACTGAACGGCAGTGATATCTTCTAGAAATAAAATGAAGCAATTGGGAGATGCAAACTCTTTTTTAAGTAAAGCATGGGACTTTAAATTTAATTTAAAACTTTGGCCATAGTTCAGCCTTCTTTATTTCCTAATACTCGTGGAAAGATATTTATTTAAAAATATACACATACATGTCTTTTAGGAAAAAATGATGCCCTGTTGTGTACTACCAGAGAGATGGTTTGCATAACACCTTGGTTGCAAAAATAATAAATTAATTCTTTCAACATCTTTGTCAAGGTACAGCAACCCCAAGGATTTCTGTTCCACTTCTGATCATTATTCGGCGTGTTCACATTCATGTGGAGTGCCAATTTAATTTCTCTGTTTAGCCATCTGCCGATCTGTCTGCATGCATATACCAGTATTCAGTTTACTATAAATGTGACATCGGGGAGTTTTACTAATATTTGTCAATCTCACCACTTTTGGTTTCATTCACAAAACAACTCTACATGATGGTCTACATGAGTTTCTGCAGACCAAAGTAACTGGATAAGATATCTGTAGGCTACTTTGGTTGCCGTAGTTATTATGATTTCCTAAGTAAAGTTAAAGGTCAAATTCTGGTGAAAATGACAAGATAGTTGCTTTTGTTTACATCTCCTGGCTTTGTTATTGATTCCTTCAGATGGTTATTTTAATTTGTGTAATGCCAAATTGAAAAGCAAAAATATATCAGTTAATAGCATAAAATATTGCTTTTTTTTTGGGGGGGGGGGGGGTTTTTTAATTCTTAACAGAACAGAGTATGGAGTCAGAGAGTTAGAGCTAGAGTTTATTTATATTCTATAGATACTTTTTTGGGCTAAACCAAAGGATAACGTCATAATACAAGCACAGAACTTATTTTACATATAGATATACTTAAGAATCTTCATTACAAGTATAAAACCTTGTTTTGCATATATACATTTCATACATAAAGCTTAAGAAAAGGTCATCTTTAAATGAAAGTTTGAATGATTTTATATCCTGATTTAAACTTTTAATTGTGGGTGAAAGATTATTGAATTACATGATAGCTGTATAGTATACTCCTTTTTTGATATTTAGTGAGGTTAGTGTTTGGCATATGAAGGTCACATTTGTGTCTTGTGTTTAAATAGTGTATATTTATGTTCATTTAAAATCTGTACACGTTTTTCACCACAAATAATAGTAAGGAGAGTGTATATTCACTTGCAAGTAGACATATAGTAAATTTCTGAAATAATTTTTTACAAGAGACTCTGCTTTTGACACCTGCAATTATTCTATTTATTTTCTTTTGGATGTCAAATATTTTATTACTGTCTGTTGAATTTCCCCAGAAAATGAATCCATATGACAGTACAGAGAGAAAGTAAACAAATTTTAAAGTATCTATTGTCATGAGTGGTATAACTGTCCTCATGGCGAAGCATGCAGAGTGTAATGAATTCTTCTTATGCTACCAGCCATGTCAGGTGGCTTAATGGAGAAAACACCAAGGTTTCGAGAAGCTGTTGTCAAGTTGACAACTTCAGTACCCTGAGAACCAGGACAAAGATTTCTTGAAACATTGGTGTTTTCTCCATTAAATCACTCAACACGGCTGGTAGCTTCAGAATAATTCATTATAATCAGTTGCCATGAAAGCTCCAGATCATACATGCAGAATTTAGTTTGGAGTAATATATTCAATATGTTTCATCCAGTCTAAGTTACTGTCAGTTTGTAAGCTAAGGAATATGTTTGCTTCTACTTCTTCAATTAATTTTTTGTCAAAGCCTATATTTAAACTGGGACATGTCTTGTTCTTAGCAGCAAATTGTATGTAATTTGTCTTGTAAAAATTTAGAGAAAATTTGTTAGCTTTAAACCATGTGTTTAGGTTAAGATGGTCCATATGGTAACAGATTTAAATAGAAATATATATCACAAAAGGAATAGAACATTTTGAACATACTAATACTGTTAAATAATCCTTATGATATCAGTCATTCTATCCACTCTCAAACATTAATTTGGAACCTGAACGATATTTGTGCCATTAATTTATTTAAGCTTACTTATTAGTTTTCAAATATTATTCTGTCTTGCTGATATGTGTAAATGTGTCTGTTTTACTGCAAGAACTGGCTGACAGACCTGGAGATCTTTGCCACCTTAGTAGCAGCCATTATCCATGATTATGAGCATACTGGCACAACTAATAACTTCCATGTCATGTCAGGCACGGAAACAGCCCTCCTGTACAATGACCGAGCTGTCCTGGAGAACCATCACATCAGTGCCTCATTCAGGTAAAGTTATCTGTTGATAACTTGCTTTCATTACTGATCTTATGATGTTTTCACATATGCAAAATGTTCATACAGTTTAATTTGTAATTATTAAGATCAAATAATTCTACTTCACTTTTGATGGTAAAAAGGTTAGATTGTTTCATTATTATTACATTGTGTGTAACTTCCTTTGCTTTATTATGCTTTAATTGCAAGTATTGAGTGTAATATAATCTGATAAACTCCATGGTACAGGATGTTCTTAAACACTTGGTAAAAGGTTTTCTGATGTTTTTGGTACCTAAAGTTTCATTAACTTGTTCCACAAAATATCACAATTGAACCCCATTTTAAGCCAGAACAGATTAGTCAAAACCCAAGCTCTCCAAAATATACATTAATATTATTTTGTTGTCATTCTTAGGTTTTCAGATTTTTCTTTTACCTTCAGCTTTTAAAAATTCTCATCTCAGTTCTTTTCTATGCACATTACATATCTATATCATTTCATCCTTTATAATGTAATCAGCCAAACAATATAAGATGAAGAGTAAAACGTATCAAGTTGCCCTATATGTAATTTTCTTCTTGTTGTATCGTTTAAAATGTGAGTATTTTTCTCAGTAGTGGTGCATCATAGAGTTTGTATTACCATAGATGTGTCTGATCTTAATTGGTGTCAGCACCTAAAATTTTTGTCTATAGCAGAGTGACCAATTGTCTTATTTTTAATGGAACTGTCCTGTTTTTGAGAGAGGTGTCCCATTGGCCCAACAAGGATAAAGTGCGGCGCCAAAAAGCCCCATTTTTCAACAGTGCTGTTTTCTTTATTACTGATACAGATTTTTCATTATGGCATACACGCTGCATGTATTGTTGTCAGTATTAACAGAGCGTTTTGTGTGTCAGCTGTGAGAGAATGCCTGAAATTAGACGTAAATAAATTATTCAATTTAAATGTATCAGAGTTGAGTAACAAGTTTAAACACTGAGCTAATCTGAGCAGAAGTATTAAAATTAAATTGTCAACATAAAAGTTGCATAAATAGTCCTAAATATGAAGATTTCTGTCTCTGGGTTGTTGCGCTGTGTAGTCTGGTCGATGTTAACCAACATTTCAGGGCGATGACAGAGGCAGTATGACATCTGAAACGTTGGTTAACATCGACCAGACTACACAGCGCAACAACCCAGAAGACAGAAATCTTCATACTAACCACTGTGAAAACCTCAAATCTTACAGACCTAAATATAATCTAAACTTGTGTGTGTGGAGGATTTGAAGGAATTTTGACTTCATTGATGTTGAATATATACAGAATCTTGGAAGTATAAAAACCAGGTGGCTGTCACTTCAACTTGCAATAATAAGAGTTATTTCAAAATTTACCAAATTGATGTCATATTTTCTTTCCAAAAAAAAAATGCATGAAGATGCTGAGAAAAATATTTAATGAACCAGTATCCCTAGTTTGGAATTATTTCTTGGAATGTCAGATGAAAGTTTGCTTCATTTCTATGAGAGAAATACCAAGTGACAGTATTTCAGGCAGTGAAGTAGACTTAAAACTATTTATTTTGTGAAACAAAATGAAAAACAGGAGAGATGAAAATTTCCTTACAACAAAACATATATCACTATTGTATGAGATGTTGATGATGTTTACAATAATGAACAATTCACTGAAGCATCCAACTCATTTTACAACACTTCTGTTTTATTTAGAACAATGAAATAACAATATTCTCCCATTGGATATGTTCCACTGGACACTACTTAAGAATCCTCCTACTTGGGAGAGAATCCTACATTTTACAAAGCATATTGCTGATGTTGACAAAAATATAACAAAGATTTTAGATGAATTTGGACTTTTTGATGAATTTATTCATATTCTACATATAAGTAAAACCAGAATGGATGAATGGAATACAAAATCTCTTACAAGTTTTGAAAGATGATCTGAAATACTGAGTTTGTGTAAAGTGAATGTATTTCGTTAAAAGACACAGAACTCATTTTGGAATTCTCTTTTGCCATTCCTGGTACTACTGCAGCTATAGAGAGAGTATTTTCTATCACAAATGTTCTGTGGACTGACGAAAAGAACTGTTTCCTTGTTGAAACCATCGAAGCAGTCATAGTAACAAAAACACATTTTGAGGAAATTCTATACTTTGATTTAAAACAATACCAAATTACTTCATTAAATTTGTTCTCGTACGAAGTACAAGACATCTGCCCAAGAGAAAATAAATACCCCTTCAACATTAAATTGAAATCAATTTCAAACAACATTTTGTAAATATTAGTGAAAAAATTAATTAAAGTATAAATTTAGTTAAAATAATATCAGTTAAATCATCTGTTATAAATTAGACATCATTGGTAAAGGTATCCCATTTTTAGTTTTAAAATCTGGTCATCTTCTGCTAGTACCATGCTATGCCTGACTGACACACTCACTGCTTGGCCTTCTTCACTCTCATCCTTCCCACCTTCTTCTTCCCCTTTAGTTTCACAGCAGTATTTGCTATGTCCATGTCTGTCATGTGCTGGAATGCCAGGTCACACACACCACTTTATTCTTCGGTTTTATCTTAGTCAGAGTTTTCAAAACTTCTCATAGTACACACCATATGAAGAATTTCAGACCTGCTAATTTTATCATTAGAAAAACATTGCAGTCATCTTTTATAGATGTGGAAAAAGTTCCACCAAAATAAAGCCATCATTTCCTGATTCATGACCACACTTGATGTGTGCTATATGTAGCATCCAGCACCACCACTTTTCTCATAATGCTATTATGCCATCCTCTTCATTAGCAGTAGTTCTGAGAAGGTCAGGCTGGTAGTTTTGTTTCATGGATGTAATCACTACTTGGTCCTTAAGCTCTATAATAGCTGTGACACTGGGAGCAATAGCTTCACAACAGTGTGCCATTATCAGACATCAATACACACTCTCTTGGATAAGGAGGGAGTATTCTCTAGCAACAACATTGCTTTATATGGTAATCCTCTCCATTAAGAAAACCTGAACTTCTGGAACAAAATATATTTGGAACCAAAAATCTCCCTATATATCCATTATCTTTTTTGGTTTTAATAACAGACAGAAAAGCAGTTTTCTCTCTTCACCACTATGACCATTTGAAAAAACCTCTTCACCCCCACCACTGATACTGATGGCAAAACACGAAAAGAAGTATTTGACAAGATCAGCTGAAGATCTTCCAAAAACCAATCTTTCTCCCCACCCTACCAGAGAAGACAGTACAGTGCAAGAAAGAGGTCAAAAGCCAAGTTCAATTATGTTTATGTAAAAAAGTGTGTGCAAGGATAATCTGCAAACCATATAATCAGCACAGAGATAATCAAGATATTACTGTATTCAGAAGACTGGTGCCAGCTACTTACTTCTGGGACAGTACCTTCTTAAACAGAACCATAACACAATTTTTCATCTTGTCTTCAAATTTTGCTACAATAACACTATCTCAATATTAGTGCACTTGCTTACATATCACAGTACATGCCAGTGTCTGCACTGTTCATAGCCAAGGTCAGCATGAAAAATGTTGCTTGTAATTAGGATATCAACCCCAAAGTGATAATACTGATGTATAGTCACAGGAAAAATAACAGTATTTGCTTAAATACTGTTTGTTGTCCATGTATTTGATATATAGCAGCGTAGTAACTAGTGTGGATATTGAAACTGTCTCTGGGACCTACCCAGCTGCTTATCCAATGGGTACTGGTGTTTAATCATCACAGATAAGGTGGCTGAAGCATGATGCTGACCACTTACCTCCATCTAGTGCTGAGGTTAAGATATGAGGTTATATCTGCATTCCTCCACAAAACTGTATGGTGTGGTGCTTCATTAATAATCAAGGACAATTTAACCTCTACCTTTACATTACAGTTCCTATGAGTCCAGTTACTTAGCTAGGTAGATGTGCAGACACCCATGAAATAGGACATTCTTATTAATAATCTAAGTAATACCCTATCAAATTGTTGCCAACAGAAATGACTTATCGTCAAGCTAGCTTCAGCCTCAGACCAAGGGGCCAAGGTTGAATATGGCATAATAAAATAGGGTTTTTGTTCTCCCACTAGACTCCTGAAAATGGAAGTAGAACCAACTTTTGATACTTTATAGCTTTAATTAACCTAAAGTGATGGCATCCATTTAGAGTATGCCCTATCCTGTGTATGGAGGAGATATAAACCCTATAACCTACATACCTTACCTACATAAAATATAGAGGTCAGCATCATGTGTCAGAATTGAGGTCTGTACAATGTACAATGTACCCGTCGGTGGACTAGTGGTTAGTGTGGATTTATAAGGGTGATAAAAATCTGTAGCACAACTTCCTTCAGAGGGGAAGTAAAGACAGCGGTCCTGTGTCGTAGATTTACGGCATGTAAAATAACCTTATGAGCATGAATGAGATATTTCGTAAGCAAAATTGAGTGGCCATTTCTCACCCAAGTCTCTCCTGATTCACTACTAGATGGCTGTGACAGTCAAATCAGGATCGAGTAGAAATTGTGCAGAGTCAGTGGGCTGGTCACTCACTACTTACAAATGCACACTTCAAATACCAGGAAACCTCAAAAAAGGGAGAGGTTATGGCCTGAAAACAGGCCAAAGCACGATTGATGATGATGACCACGTATAAATGCCAACACTGAAAGGATCAACAGAATAATTATACTTATAGTATCTATCCTGTCTAGTTAGTTGAGTAACTCTATAGTCGTGTTATGAGTTTTATACAGGGCTGTAGTCAAGCCAGGGCAATCCAGGGTGATGCCCTGATACTTTTTCAGTGTCTAGACACTGCCCTGGCACAGTGATGTCAGGTACAGATGGAATAGCCTAAGGGAACGTCCCTTTTCTCCCAAAATATAAGCTACAGAGTATGCCTGACTACAAATATTGAAATATTATGTCAGATAGAAATTCTAGATTCAGGTCATTGTTTTTGTTTTGTAGGGTAATGAAGGATGATGAATGCAACATTCTTCAGAACCTGTCCAGAGAAGAATTCCGTGAGTTTCGAACTCTTGTGATTGACATGGTTCTTGCCACAGACATGAGCTTCCATTTCCAGCAGCTTAAGAACATGAAGAATCTGCTCACACTTGCAGAGCCCAGGTTTCACTCATTTGTCTTATTCAAAGTTGTGTGATGCTATCTAGTTACTTCTTGATGTCTGTTATCCTGATTAATTGTTTATTGTTTTCATCCTCCATTTTATCTATTGAAATGCTAATTATTTCCTGGTCATTATTAAATCATGAAAGTGTGTCCTGTATGATGTCGACCACTATTTCCACTAACCTTCCATCAGTTTAGAGTAACTATTCTGAAAATGAATATTCTGTAGTAGGTGGCCAAATTGTCAACTGTTCTTGCATGAATTAATTTTATAGAAAGACCATACCTTACACTTGTTGAAGCACATTTATTCAGTGACAGTGTGTAATCTGTATCTATTATTTTAATTTCTGTAATTGTGGCTCATGGGGTGTGCAATTGCAGTTACTGTTGTGAAAATACACAGCAGTGTCAGTCACTATAATACCAAATGTTTATTTAAAGGTCCTGTTATTCTGCAGCAGTGGCAGCCCGCCCATAAAAGCTGCAGCACCCCCTAAAATTTTTCAAATAATTAAAAATTTATTTTTTGTGTTTATATAATTTGTAACACTTTATTTCCTCTATATCATTATTTTAATATTGCCCCTTACGTTGTCATTATCCACTAATCGGCTGAATTGATTGTAAGTCCGCGGGCGAGGAGTGCAAAGCAGAACGGTGCTATCATCTGGCTGCAAGGATTTCAGCGCGGCTGGCCGGTCAAAAGCAGTGAGCGCAGTGTGAGGTCGAGTGAGGGGCAGTTCACTGGTACAGCGCGTTTAGGGGCTGCAGTTGTTGCAGCCGGCTCATAGTAAACACGCTTGCCCGTTACCACGTGTTTTAGATTGGTTTCTGTATCACAAACTGTTTCGTGGTTATTGTTAATGAGTGTTGAATAATTCTGTGTGCCGACTATTTTTTGTTCAGATAATGATAATGAGCAGAAGAAGTGTATCATATTTACAGCGAATTACTTTTGCTAAATTCTTCGAGTGAAAAAAGTGATGTAAACAATCATGGCTGCCCTCTTCCGGACTTACAAATAGTTAAAATATCGTCGAGCACTTATGGGTTTTCTCTTGATGTAAATTTACTTTTCATTTATTTATATTGTTATATGTTAAAAAACTATTCTTAGTTTTTCCCCTTGCGCAGCGTTACCATTGCTCAGACTCAGGAGCTGCCACCGTTCTGCAGGCACTAATTCAGATTGAGAGAAAGGATATCATTGTTCCATGATGCTTCTCATTTAAATTTAAATAATTTTTTGATTTATTTATATTATTTAATTAACATATTTTTCTGTATTATTAATGCCTGATATTCATTCTTATTGTTACTTCATCAGTCCCTGTAAAATTTAGTTATGCAATTTTATATAAACATAAAAATAACTGTAACCTTCCAATGATCTCATTTCCCTCCTGAGCATTGTTCCATATACATCTTGTATTGAATTATGGACAGCATTTCTATGACCCATAGCCAAACAACTAAGGAATGTGTTAACATACAGTTTGATTATGAAAACACTACATTCCGTGTTTATGCGGAAATAAGCTCCTTTCTGGGCAGTGGCTTATCAGCTGAGTAGCAAAAATTTATGGCATCATGGTCATCAACACTAGTTTCTCAGAGCTGGAAAAACTATTACATAGCATCACGGTCAAGTGGCTGTCTCTCCTGCTTCATATTCTGGAAGTCCTAGTTCAAATCTTGGCCCAGAGACCACCTATCCTGATTGATGCTTATCATTTTTATTAATCCTCCAGTCAAATGCTGGGATGGTTTCTTAACTTAGGCCATGCCATAACAGCTTTCTTCCATATTGTTTTCAATTCATTACTTATTAATCATCCTGTTATTGAACACTATGGAGTCTGAGCTACTGACAGTGTCATTAATAATCCAAAATAAATTGATCACATAGTACTAGATGAAACTTTGGATGTAAGTAATCGGAGTTACAGTTCAGGTGGTAGAGCTTTAATCATAATGAGTACATTTGATTATTGCTCCCAGAAACTAACAAAAATAATGATTGACAATGAACTGTGAAAGATTTTTATGGTAGGATGTCAGAATATTTGGTGCTCTGTAACAGAGGTTTTATGATATCTTTGGGGCACAGTCATAGATACAATTCAATAATGTTTTGATATTTTGTAGATAGTAGATATTACCTTTAATCATGCAGGAGTATGGGATTTAAACCCCCATATTATGGTGCAGTAGGCTGGACTCCTAAGCTAACAGTGTAGTGGTATGCTAGTGCAGAACTAAGCTAATGAATCATGCATAAGCTGCAGTCATATGTACAAGGAAGCTTAACAGATATGCATCACAACAAACTTGAAAAGGTGTTACTTCTTTTACAAGATGAGAAGATACAAGATGTGACACTGCAATATGGAGAGTTTATGGGTACCCACACAGAACTTTCTACTGTTCAGTTTTATTTTATTTGAAGCTCAGCCTCCAGAAAAGCTGGAATTATTATCAGATTCTTTCACTTCATTGACAGTTTCACACTAAGGGCCTGTCAAACTACTCAAAATTTGTCCAATTATTTAACAGCTGAACAAATAATTTGTATTATCAGTGTTCCTATAGATAAGCCATTGGCCCTTGGAGAATGGCATGTATAATTCAAGAATTATATTCATGTGAGAGCTGCAAATGCTGGCATAAAATTGTTTGATGTATTTGAGTTGCACAGCGAGCATGCCTCTCTTTTATCACATACACTGAATGCAAGGAGGAATTGGACAAGCACTTTAAGAGTTTTAAAACAAAACTATATTAACTGTAGTAAATTTGGTAGAACCTATTATTACATTGTGGTAACATTCTATAATTCCTCAGTCTTAGCATGATTCCTGGAAACAAATAGAACAAATTATTTTGGCATCTATGTGCCAACAGGAAGGACTTTGTGATATTCATTAAGTTAGGAAATTTACACATTTACATAAAAATTCTGATGCATTTGGAAGTATGATGACCTTTGTGAATGGCAGAAAAATTCCCAATGTGGGAACATTGTGAGTGGAGATTTCCCATCCAGTCTCTTCCACACACAAAACTGCTTGTAATTTTTCATGTAAAGTTTCAAAATTTTTGTCAAACTCAACCAAAATCATAATGAAGTGACAGATTTTAGAGCAACTCCTAAAATATAAACTTTTATGAAAATCTTCTTAACCATTCTAAAATTGTTACATTCATACATATGGATGGAACAATATTAGTAGGTGGCTTGGTACAATAGGAGCATGACTTTACTCTGCATATGACAGACAAGATGAGTGATGAAGCCTGCTACTGTTCATGACAATGAACCCTTATATTCCTATAAGATATGAAGACATTGCTTTTCAAACTTCCCTTTCACATTATGCTGTGCTAAACTGGAAAAAATTTGGTAACACTGAACTGTGCAGAGTTTGGTGCCCATGCTAAATATTGGCCTTTATTGTCTTCATGTCACAGCTTACAGATGATCCAAGTGAATATGTGTCACACTAGCACACCACTAAGTCACTGGATATGAAGACTGGCTGGCCGCCTGTTCCTGTACAATAAGTTTTAATGAAATTAACGTTCTGTTTGTTCAGTGTTGACAAATCAAAGGCACTGTCATTGGTGCTCCATTGCTGTGATATCTCACATCCAGCCAAACGGTGGGATTTACATCACCGTTGGACTATGCTACTGCTGGAGGAGTTCTTCAGGCAAGGAGACAAAGAGCGAGAGTTGGGACTACCTTTCAGTCCTCTGTGTGATCGTAAGAACACACTTGTAGCAGAGTCACAAATAGGTGTGTTTTTCAGTAGCAGTCTTTTTATACCTACCTATCAAAACAATTAGTTTATTTCTTAGTTACCAAAGACTCATAGCTGTAATGAAGCATTGAATATAATAACTGTGAATAATAATTAAGGGTGTTGTTAGGTACCCTGCCCATATTTCCTGGAGGGATTTCAGAAAGCTCAGTCCAGTCTAAAATTGAATCTGGTACCACCTGAACACGAAGTAGTAGTGCTAAGCACTATGTCATGATGATCATATTGTAAAGTTTTGTGAACATTACATCTTAGTGGCCTGTACTCTTGCTTTCTTTTCAGTAGGTGTCCAATTTATATCCCAGAAAGTGACTGACTTTCATGACTGAAATTATGCAGGCTGTTTGAGAAAGTGTGCACATATTTTAAACATTTTATTGAGAAAATAAACAGAGCCATAACACTGCGGTTTTTGCCACATAACAGTGGAACTGTCAAACTTTTACATATGAAGCTTGTTCTATCAAGCGCACATGACCGTGCACGAGCGTCAGTTTGAGCGGCAACTGCATTATGGAGACAACTCGGCAGTAGCTTTGAGAAAGGTGTCTGATGAATAGAAGGCTGTTTGTGTGTGGTGGATGGCAGAATCAAAATCTGTTACCGCTGCGCAATTATAATTATCTCTTCCCATAAGTCCTCTGCCTAAACGTTTCTATAGCTGCTCTTTGATTTCAGTCCTTACATTGCTAACAAGACTTTCTGCCACTTTCTCTATAAATCTGTAAAGCATATATTCTACCACTTCACATGTCACACAATTTGACTGCAAAAGAAGATTATTTGCTTGCAAATTTTTTGTTTTATAAGCTATTTATAAAATGTTTCTTTTGGAATATTTTCTCTGTTTACCATGACTGTTCCATTGCTTTTATTAGAAAATGACTTCTCCTCTTCCTCTTAAAATTTTTCAGTACAGGGTATCTACCAGTTTAATATGGTGTTTAAACAATGCTGGTATGAAAGTGTAGATGACTAAAGTTAATTCAATCAGACCAGTAAAAAAAATCGCTATTTTGTGATTTAGTGTTGAAGTATCTACCTTGCATCATTAACATTATTAAAGCAAAGTAGTGATGTATTTTGTCACATTCTAGGTTTTATTGAATTCATTGTGGAACCTAGTATGGCTGTGTGCAGTGATATGTTGGAAGCTATTCTTGGACCAATTCATTCATGTAAACCAAATGATGGTGCACAGCAGTCTATATCTGAAGATTCAGAACTCAGCAGAACAAAGAATGGTAAGTTTGCAGTGTTGTTTGGTGGTAATGAAATATGGGATGTTAAAGAACTTTGTTTTATTTAGAATAAATAGTTTCTCCTGCTATGGATTCCTACAGTCGGCTATGAATAGTGTTTCTTTAATTTTCCACATCAAGAAGAGATGCATGTCCTCCATCTTCTAGGAAAATACTTCTAACCTACATGAGCTTGTAAGTACAATAACATAACATAGCATGAAAGGAATTTATTCTTTGAAAGTAATTTAATAACAAAAATGTGTCAAATGAAAATGTATGTCCTAAAGACAATACAATATTTACTTATCTGTAACATGAAGTTTATAAAATTATTTGTTATCATAATTAGGGTGCTTGTTATACAAGAAACATGTTTAAAGGAAAGAAAGAAGTGCGTTTCTTTAATGTTCATACAGTAGAATATTATTATCAGGTACAATTTCAAAGCTAATATTTATTTGTCATTAATATGAGTTTTTCCAGTTTGATTTAAATTGCATTATCAATCAACAATTCACTAACATGTTTATGTTATTCACTGTCAGTTCCTATACTGCTGTCATCACCATTATCATTACTCCCACTTTCATTGTCAGCATCGTTGATAATTAAATCTTACTCCCATCCATTTCACTGGAAATTCCAGCAAGTCTAAAACCTATCTTCACAGTTTTTAAGGAAACTGATCACCATACTTCAAGAATCCATTCATATGCAGTCAGCAATTGCATGCCATTCTTGATAGTGCTAGGCCTGAATTCATGCTTTGTGACTATCATCCACTGATTGCAAAGCCACCAGAAATTGACCTTTAATGGCTGATTAATGACAACATCCACAGGATACAAAAGCTTGCTCATTCCACTGGGGAAAACAACAAGATCAGAATCCTGATATAATTTTGCTCTTACCTTTTCTTTTATATGTCCACAAAAGCTGTCTAATACCAACATGGTATGCATGCATAACAAAGCACCCATGTGACTTTTCCACACTGTTAAACCAGTGGAGGATGAGCTCCTCAGTCTCTTTCTTGAACTCTTACAGTAATTCCTGGCAGAATTTTTTCTCTTGGAAGAGTTTTTCCAAAAAACGAAGACATGGCAACAATTCCTAATTACAAATATTTTGTTTTCTATTGCTCTAAAAGAAAATTTGTCAATAATCATGCCATCATCTGACTGATTTCAAATATGAGTGCATCCATGTCAGTTTCATTACAGAATACCACCTGTAGTAACGAATGCTAACTCTGCCTGCCTAATTTTCAGATATCTCATACTAAGTAATCTTTCTTATTAGTTTTCAATGCCTATATTATTTATTTGTAAGCTTGTTATGAACAAATACTTAATTTTTTTAATTTTCCAATCAAAAAAAAGGTGTGTTATAAAGAGTAAATATGGCAATTAGATATAAAGTGAAATGAGGTAATACATAGGGGAGACCAGGGCAGAATGGGGAACTTAATCTTTGGAGGCATGTGGAAGGGACAATAATAAAGATAAACACAGGAAGGAACCTTGTGTGGATTTAGTGTCTGTTTGAGATTTATAATGATTTATTAGTTTAATTCTAAGAGTTGCAGTTTTTTAAATATTAATTTTTTTACAAGAATGTAATTTGCCCCGTACCCAGGACAAGACGGAGTATGGTTGTTATATATTTGAAAAGTTGTAAGAAGACACAGATTATCCAATAATTATGACGTAGGATATAAAAATGAATTAGTATATAATGTAAGATGTCGAAACTTTACACATGTTAAATCTAATTAGGCCTAACACAGACGGCACACATGTGCACCTCTTCATCATTGTGACTGTAACACCTGCACATGAGTTATGGACCAATTTCAAGCAAGATGAATACAGGATCCACCCTTCAATAGACTGCGAATAGCCATTGCCACAATACAGGCACTTGTCATTTTATCCTCTTCTCTTGGTACCCCATTCTGCCCTACCCTATCCTGTCCCGAGTATACTGTTTCAAATTAGGATTGTTCCACCAAAAATAACATCATGAAAATAAATAAAACTATTGTGTTTAAGACAGTGCAAGGATGAAAAGTTAAATGGATCCTGAGCAGAGCAGGAAACATGTTTTAGTCCAGTAAAGTTTTATCAGGCTTTAGAAATAAATAAAAAATGACTTTTTACATGCATTAAAATGAAATTTTCATTGAAAGTTCATTAAATGTGAAGTTAATGTAATGTAAAGGAACTAGTTACACAGTAGTTGGTAGTCAATATTTCTTATTATAAGTTTTGTAATATCTTCAGATTGAATAACATAAGGATTTGCATTTATATTATGTTTTTATACAATAATTTTTTATTTACCGTCTATACACAAACATAAAAATGTTGTTAAAATTACTTAAAATTATAACATTTTTTCATTAGATGCTAGATCTTGTTACATTTTATATTGACGACATGTTTCGATGTATATTACACCATCATCAGGTCTATCAATTTTAAAAACTGTTTTAAAAACTGTTGCACATCTTGCTTTGCGTATATTGATTTGTTTGATTTTTAAGTCTCTTCTTTTAATGTTGTGCTTGGATGTTTTATATCGGGTTGTAAGTGATGTGCTGTGTGTCCGATATTATGGGACGGTAGATTGCAATCTACCGTCCCATAATATCTGTAGGGATATGAAATTTAATATGTTGCACCCCAAGTGAAGAATATATATTGAGGGTATAGGATTTGAGAATGGGGTTCTGTGGAAAATATTTTGACTTAAAAATGGGAGGAAGTAACAGGGAGATTATAATTTCTACTCTTCACCAAATATTATTAGGTGATGCTAAATTTATACAACATTTTAATCAGATGAAAAGATGCCATTTTGGAACATTGGGAGGATATTAATATTAAAGATAAGTGAAATAATTAGGGTGTGGATTACATTAATCTGACTCAGGATATGGTCCAGTGGCAGGCTTTTGTGAGTATTGTAATGAACCTTCTGGTTCCTTAAAAGGTGATTAACTTCTAACTAGCTGAGTGACAGCTTCTCAGAAAGGCCTGTTTTCCATGTCATTAGGTAGTTTATATATATGTATAACATGCTTGAAGTCATACTTCTTCCCTATATACTGTATACTACTTCCCAATTTCTTGTCAAGTGTGAACTTCATTGGATGACTGAGGTTGGCAGTCATGTTATCAGTTAAGTGTTGAAATAGTACTGTCAATTGTACATAAATTAGGACAGCTTTCAAAAAAATGTTATTGTTCAAAAACTTCACTTTCATCTTCATATAAAATGTTAACTTTAAGCACAGCAAATTTTATATGTCAAAACAGTATGTTGCACGGTAGTAAATGCAACCACAATGCACATCATCTTTCTACCACTTACTAATGTGAATAATGTGTATTTCCTATTGTTTATACCCTGTTTTCTTACACATATCTTGTAGAACTATTTATTTGCTTTGTGCAACAAATTTTTTACTTGAATTTGAATAAGTTCCAGCAGTATTATCAACTGTACACAATCTTAGAATATGTAATAGATTGTGCTGTCATTAATTAAGTACAGAGCGGTGGTTTGTAATGAAAACAACACTGTATACAGTCATGCAAGTTGCAGGGGTGACATTATGTTGTACTGATACTATAAGTGTTTTTCCACAATAGTACTCTAGTAATACTTGAAAAAATCATAAATGTTGTTGCATTATTGCAGTTAATGGCAAATTCTTTTTTAATACTTTCTATCCACGTCTTGTAGTATTTCATTTTTTGCGCTTATTTATTTATGCTGCGTGATATTGTGCAGCATTGCAGTTAAATAAAATAGAGCAAGGGGCATGGAATATTCAGCACTTTTAGTGTTATGCTGTAGCTTTCAACACAATGGCTCCAATGAGGGTCACCAGTAGATCACTTGAGGATTGATTTCAGTACTGTGACAGGCATTGATGTGTCAATTTCTATGGAGTGAAATAACATATTCCTAACACTTGCATACAGAAATATTTCTGAATTTTACCATTGTAGGGTAATTGTCTATGGTGGATTAAAATATTAAATTATGCACAGAAAAATTGCTTGGGAGCCAAAATGCTAAGGAAAACACTTTTCTTCACACTTGCATTCTAACCATCTAGTGCAGCTCTGAATCTTTTCTCCAGTTGGGGAACAGTGACACTCGGTGTTCCCCAGGATCATTTGTAGGGCCCTTACTTTTTGTGACTGACATAAACGATGTTACTTCAACAATATAAATCTTTTTGAACCAATAATATTTGCTGATGGCACTAGGGTCATAATTGCTAATCAAATTTTTGATAATTTCTGTGCATTAAGTATTGGTTTACTGCTAACAAGCTAGACCTAAGTTTTGGTAAAGCAAAAATAATATAATTTGTAACAAATAATTCACCACAGTGTGCATTAAGTATATGATATTATGGAAAATATAACATCTATAAAATTCACATTTTCTTGGTCTATACAACCACCTAAACTGAAAGAATCATATTGATCACATAATTCCAACATTAAGTGGGGAATGTTATGCAGTTAGATCAGTATTTTATATTGGCAATATAGACACACAGAACTGAATCTACTTTGACAAGTTTCACTCTACAATGAAGTATGGATCAATTTCTTGCAGTAATTCATTTAACAGTAAAACATATTTACTTTACTAAATAAAATCTATATAATAATGACTGGTGCAAAACCAATAAATTCATTTAGAAATCTATTTAAAATCAGAAGTTTTATACCTTTCTCTAAATATATACAGTGAAACCTCGATGCATCGTTTTCGGCGGGGGTGGGAAATAAAAACGATAGATGCGGGAAAGCATTAAAAATTTAAAAAAAACAATGTTTCTCTTTCAAAGTTACTTCTTTTTACCAAAAAAGTCTTTAATGGACAACTGGTTTGTCGAAACTTTACGTTTTAGACCAAACAGAGCACTTTCCACGTTCAAAAGGTTTTCCTCGTCACGTTCACTAATATTAAGCGCATAAAAGAACAACTTCACTTTCGCCAATGCAGCGTGCGCTTCGGCAAAACTCGGCAAAGCTTCGGGCTCGCATTCGTCGTCTCCCTCTTCCTCACCACTCCAACCCCCTTTGCGGACAATAACAGGAAGAATGGAAATACTATTACTGCCGAACTCAACGAAACGTAGCTGTAGAAGACCCT
>NW_019059838.1:330011-340965 GCF_000696155.1 Zootermopsis nevadensis | reverse complement strand
GCCTTTCCTTTGTCCTTGTAATAAAAGCATTTGTGAAGAAATTCACACTGCACATGCCATCTGGCATCGCTGGAACGAAATATGAGTGCACCCTAATTAAAATCGTAAAATTTCTGACAATGGGCACCGCCATTCACTCCAACTATCACCCCTGCACCGCTGACCCTCATTCCAAAAGAATGTGCTGGTTGGGCGACATAACAGGTTACCGCTACTGTTTATTCCAAAAACATTGTGCGTCTTTCGGTATTAATTTATCTCTAAACCCAGCATTTTAAATTCTCAGGAACGATCATTGCGGGAAAATTGTGGGCCGGGACTACGATTTTTGAACGATCGATGCGATAAAACGATAGTTCGAGGAACGATAGAAGCGGGAAAATGTAACATTATTTTATATGGGATGTATTCGGGACCGAACAAAACGGACGATGCATCCGGGAAAACGATAGTTCCGGGAACGATGGATAGAGGTTTCACTGTATTTTCATTGATGAAATTCATCATAAATAACCTAGAACTGTTTCAGATTAGTTCGTCTATAAACTACACTATCATATGGAATAAGAACCATCTTCATAGACCATTTGGCAACCTTTCATGTTTTTAGAAAGGTGCTCAATGCGGTGACATCAAAATCTTCAACAGAGAAGAGACCTGTATTTTTATTTACAAAAATGAATTCTTTTAATATACCATGTCTCTGGATCATGGTACGTAGAAAGACAGCTGCAAAATGTGCAGTGCTTAAGTGCTGATAGGAAATTTATTAGTCATTAGGGAACATGGGCACCATAGAAAATTTTGCCTTTTATAACGTTATCATTCCTTTGGAGATTCAGTGTATAAAACTACTAAACATATAAAGCTAATACTAAACTCAAAAGTCATATGTTTGATTGTAATTCTTCTTCTCCTTCTAGCACAGTTTTCAGTTTTAATTTATTGTCAGCTTTTTCCTCTCTTCTTAATGTCTTCTAGTACCTGGCTGATCCATCTTTGTTTGAGTAATCACATGAATAATTAGTAATTATTATTCAGAAATATCATATTGCAGCTATTTGAGTTCAGTCAGGTACGTTGCTGTTAAACTGTCACAACAGATATACGCACATGGTTTTGAACAACATTTATCTGCAAATTGTCATTACTGATATGTTATATGAATTCATGAAAATTGTTTCATATGTAAGTGCATTCTTGCTCAGGGCTTGTGCATCTCCTTCCAGAGGTTACTTTCACATGCACATGTGGCTCTCCTTAGTCCAGTTATCCTTAAATATTCTAAAATATAATTCTTCCTTCCTAATAAGATGTTATAAAGAAATTAGGTAAATATGGATTCAGATTTTGTTACAAGATAAAAATATAACTGGACACTATGATGCCCATCCTAACTCTTGTCCCTAACCACACTTTAAGACATATTGGTGCTATAGATTGTATAAAATTATCATGTACTAGTTTGGAGAAACCTCCAGTGGTATAATACACATACAAAATTTTATGATAGTCCATTCAGCCATGCATGAGTTACTATATAGGTGATAAAACCATAATGATTAATGACATTATCACCACTTACGATATCAGTTTCTCAGAGTATCATGGATAATGGTGAAATGGCAGAGGATCATTTTCCCACCCCATGAATTTGAACATCCATCACCTTGCTACGTATTACTATTTTCAAGAAAATAAGAACAGCAAGTTTGGACTAGCCCCTAATACTATAATCTTCGCACCAAATTTCATGGAAATTCAATTAGCTTTTCTCAAGTTATCATATGACAGAATATGTAGTCCATACAATGAGCAATGGATGGCAGCACATCTGCAGAAAGACATAACTGATAGACCAGACCAGACCCACAAAACACGCCTATAAGGTGTTCTTTGCTTATGATAGAGCTAAGAACACCAAAAAATTGTGAAAACATGTCGCACATTGGGACACATTGTTCTTACCATGAGTTGGGGAAGTGGGGGGAATTACACCACCTAAGGTAATGCTGCCACCCAAATTATCATTCAGACGATTTGAATTGAGTGTGCTTTGTTCAGACTGTCATCTCAGGTGATGGTATACAAGCAGTCTCGAGCTGTTTTGGCAGTTCCGGTTGTCATATTTTTTTTGTGGTGAAGAAAAATCTCATTGTAAGCGTATTTCTTCTAAGTTTTAAAGTTAACATATTGTATGGAAAGTGTAACTTATTGTTCATATTTTTAAAAACAAACGATAATAGTTGAAAGTACAAATATGCATGTATATTCTTCTGAATCTGCAGTCTTGTAACATACTGGGCTCAGGCTGGAATAAATAATGTGTTATTTTAACCATGTTTGGGGCAATGGCACATTATGGTGTGACTTTGCACCAGTACCAGGCAGTGTGATGACATAAAGTCTTCTTTCAGCCCTGGCTTGTGATCTGTGAAGCAGATTCTGTAGTTGATTTTATGTGGGAAACATACTTTGAATTCCCATGTGATTAGATTTGTCACATTTTTCTTTTTCTCTATACATATTTTAACTAAATGCAAGTTCCTACTTACGTGTATTTTGTAGTAATATTTTGTACTTGTACATGAAAATACTTAGAAGTACCATACAAAATACTATGAATAAATAAATATATCTGTTAACTGAAAGCATCATTCTTTATCTTCATGGGATTTGTACAGGTTGGTATAACCCCAGGTACATGGAAAAATTACCCCATACATCGGGGGAATTCCATCAAATGTGCTTTTGAAAAATTTTGTCAAAAAATCACATGTTGAGCAGAAATTTATACAAAATTCTCCATGTGTTGTCTTCTTGACGAATTCCTCTCTAAGATTCAGCATTTAGTTTTTGTAAATAATGTTTATGAAGCAAGAAAATTGAATTTTCCCTTTAGGTGGCACGATTCCCCCCACTTCACACGTGTGGCAGGAACATGTCATAGTCATTATAGTAATGTGAGGTAGTCTTCAGTGTGTTAAGTTGACTATTACTTTCTCATTGAACAGGAGCTGCATCAAGCCCCCAGCGTAGTCTGAAATTCAAAATCAAAAAGCCATGGACTACTTGTTTGGGTGAAAACAAGAAAAGCTGGAAGGAGCAAGCAGCACGGGGTAAGTTGGAATATTTAAAAGAAATTTACTGCATTGTTTTCTAAGTAATGGTTTCATGTCGTATGCTATACAGAACATAAGATAATTTTTGTATTCACCATCAGGGACAAAATAACCGATGTTTGGAAAATGTCATGTCAGATTAGACTAAGTCTCTCCCTGTGGGAAAGTCGATCGAGTTTGAAGCTGAATGGTATGCTAAGTAGAAGGAAAAATGCATGGAACTCTACATTCACAATCATAGCAGTTATGTAGGCATATGGATACATTTGTCACTCTCTCTCTCCCTCTATGGTGAAGGATATTGTTTGAAAAGTCGATTGTTTCTTGGCTTGTCAAATAATATCCACCTTTTTTATTAAACCCGAAGGTTCATCACCGTATTCACAAAAACCGACCACTGGACTCTATCCTGAAGTATCTGCATGCATTTTGCTACTTCGATTCCTGTCTCCCTGAAGTCCATCTTAACATTATCTTCCCACATATGCCCAGATCTTCCCAGCGGTATCCTTCCTTCAGGCCTTCCAACCAGTACCTTGTAAACACCCCTCCCTCACCCATGTGTGTCACATGTCCCACCCACCTCACTACCTTGATTTGATCACCCTAACAGTATAAGATTAGGAGTATATGCTGCCAATGCAATTTCCTCTCTCTTTCTAGTCCTAATTTCTTTATCAAAACACTGTTCTCAAAAACCCTCAATCTACGAGGGCCTTTCAAAAAGTAACAGCAAATTGACAATATTTCACAAAACTAATACCCCAGGCATTTCAAACTCCTGCACAGGGAAGATACATTCTTAGAGAAGGTTTTGACACTGCCCAATAAATGGCGTGGCGTACTTAATTGGAAGGGATGCAAGTATGAAATGGCGGTGCCCTTACCTGTTTGCATCGTAGAGGAGCAGCGAGCAATCATCAGATTTTTGTGGTCGGAGGGTGTGAAACCTCGTGAAATTCATAGAAGAATGCTGCATTGGCGAGAGAAGAGTGTACGAGTGGGTAGATGCATTTAAAAATGGGCGAACATCAATCCGTGATGACCAACGCTCCGGTTGTCCGAGCACGGCCGTCACTGATGAGAAGGTGGGTCTCGCCGATGCCATTATTCATGAAACAGTATCAGAAAAAGGGTGAAACAGTGAATAGTGTCCAATACAGCACACTTTTGGAGGAGGAGCTGAAGCCAGCAATACGGAGCTGTCACAGAGGACTTTTGTCTAAAGGCGTTCTTCTCCTTCATGATAACACACGCCCTCACACGGCTGCTGCAACTCTTGACACCATTCAGAGATTGAGATTTCAGATATTACAGCATCCCCCATAGAGCCCTGACCTTAAACCCTCTGATTATTATGTGTTTGAACCCCTGAAGGAATATTTGGGAATGATGACGAGGCTGAAGGCACAACCAAAAACATTTTTTTCTGATGGAATAAAGAAGTTGGTGCAATGGTGTGAGAAGTGTATTGAAAAGGAGGGTGATTATGTAGAAAAATGACATATCATTTGTATCTCTAATTAAATTATATATCTCAGAATATTTAATTTGCTGTTACTTTTTGAAACACCCTCGTATGTTCCTCCATAAAGTGAGAGACCAAGTTTCGTACCCATAGAGCATAACTGGCAAAATTACATTTTTTATTTTAACATTATTTTTTTGATATGAGATGGCAGGACAAAATATTTTGGACTGAATGATATCAAGCATTCCCTGAATCTAATTTACTCTTGATTTTGTCATGAATGTCATTTCAACTTGTTAGTGTCTCTCCCAAGTATTTGAATTTTGTCACATTTTCTAACTATTCATTAGCTATCCTTATATTCTGGTTCTGTCCTGAATTATGATGCCAAGACATTATCATTTACTATGTCTTTTCTGCATTTATTTCTATACCAACATCAGTATTAGCCCTTAAGAATGTTTCTGTATTCGTTTATATTGTATTTATGTTATCACCCAACAGATTAATATCATCAGCATAGACTAAAGCTGATGTGTCCCATTCAATTCCAAACTGTCCTGAACCTCTTGGACTCTCCTGATAGCATATTCTAAGGCAAAATTGAAAAGCAGTGGCAATGGAGTATCTTCCTGTTTCAGACCATTCTTAATAGGAACTGTATCAGATAAATGTTTACCTACATGAATTTTGCTAGAGGTTTCACTTGAATACGTTTTAATTAGCTGAACAAGCTTCTTAGACACTCCAAATTCAAGAAAAATATTGTAAAGAGCTTCTCTTTTAACACAGTCATCGGCTGACTTGAAGTCTCGAAATATTTGATATACTGTCCCATTGTAAACCCATTTTGCTCTAATATCTGGTGAATGTAGAACATTTGATGAGTTTTTGATGTATTCTTAAGGAATGAACACTGATGATCCAGAATAATTTCAACATCATATCGAGTCAACCTCGCCAGAAGAATGTTGGATAACATTTTGTAGGCAGATGATAAGAGGTAGCCACGTACTGTGGGTCTCATGTCACAATGTCACAGTGCATCCGCAGGTTGTGGATGAAGGAGACAACCTCCAGATATGGAAGCTAGCTGCGAATATACTGAATAAGCAGTTGCGGACAGCCAACAAGAATTAGCTCCACAGCTTGGGGGTTTGGTGTGGGGCTAACAACTCCATACCATGAAAATAATAAATTGTTACGAAATATTACACATGGCCTCGGACTGGGACGGATTATTTGGAATGACCTAAGCGAAGGAAAATGTTTGTGAGATTTGGCACATGGAATATAAGGAGTCTGTATAGGGCAGATTCTCTGGGAACAGTTGCAAGAGAATTGGCAAGGTATAAGTTAGATTTAGTGGGAGAACTGGAGGTCAGATGGGACCATCTGTACCAGCTGGCGATTATACATTTTTCTATGGAAAGAAGAATGATAATCATGAAATGGGGCAGGATATTTGTACATAAGAGAATCATATTAGCAGTTAAGAGGGTAGAGTTTGTTAGTGACAGGATGTCATATATAATACTAAGAGGCTGTTCGTGCAATGTTACTATTCTGAATGTGCATGCCCCCAATGGAGGATGAAACTGATGATACAAAGGACAATTGTTATGAGGAACTAGAACAAAAATTCAATCAGTTCGCAAGGTACCACATGAAATTTTGTTAGGAGATTTCAATGTTGAAGTAGGTAGAGATGACATATTCAAACCAACAGTTTGGAATGAGGGTTTACACGAAATAAGTAATGATTATGGCATTAGAGTAGTAAACTTTGCCACATTCAAAAACATAATAATAAAATTATACAAATTTGTTCTTTTGACATCAGTAATATGTATACAAATATTCCAACAATCATGCTACGAGATATTGTAAGAGATATTCTAAATAGACAGAATATAAATACAGATCTAATAAATGAAATTACAAATATAACTAACATTATTATTAACCAAAATTATTTCCAATTCAACAATGAATATTGGAAACAAGAAACAGGGTTACCCATGGGAGCTCCAACCTCGAGCATATTATCTGAAATATTCTTACAATATCTCGAGCATGATTATATAGTAAATATATTAAACAAATATAAAATCAAATACTGTGGTAGATATGTTGATGATATACTCATGATTTTTGATGCAAAAAATACAAATATAAAAAATGTTTTAAATGAATTTAACAACATAAATCAAAATATACAATTCACTTTAGAAACAGAACAAAATAACAAATTAAATTATTTAGATCTAACTATAATACGAAACGAAAATAACTTCGAATTCAAAATATACAGAAAACCCACAAATACAAGCACCATAATTCATGCCTCTTCATGCCATCCAAATGAACATAAACAGATGGCTATTAATTACTTAATAAACCGAAAAAATACATATCCCATAACCACAATAAACAAACAAATTGAATGCAACATAATAAAACAAATTCTAATAGAAAACGGATATAATAATTACGAATTAAAACCCAAAAATAAAATAAACAATGTAAACAACATAAATGAAGACGAAAACGAAAATAAACAAAACAAATGGGCCACATTCACATATATAGGTAAAGAAACCAAATATATAACAAAAACATTTAAAACAAATAACATAAAAATAGCATTTAGAACAAAAAACACAATAAAAAACATCTTGAAACAAAAGCCACATCGTAGCATTCATAAATTCACTTTGACATCTCCTGATGGAAAGATGCACAGTCAGATTGACCACATTTTTAAAGAGAGGAAAAGACATTCATGTGAACTTGATGTCCGATGTTTCATGGGAGCGGACTATGATATCAATCACTGTCTGATGGTTGCAAAAGTTAGGGAGAAACTGGCAGTTAGTAAACAAGGAACACAATAGTTTGGTATGAAGAGATTCAATCTCATGAATGAGGTAGAAGGTAAAGAACAGTGTCAGGTTAAAATATCAAACAGGTTTGCAGTTCTGGAAAACTTAGATGATAAGGCTGACTAGTAATTTTCGAGGCAAACCACTGCTATCTGATCACCATGGGGGTAAAAACCCACAGTGGGTCTTGGCCTGCTTAAGACAACGCCTCCATCGAAAAGGTTGAGGGCGATGTTTTTCCAGTTTCTGATACTGATGTGGAGATATTTTCTAAGCCCATCAATCCATGGGAACTTGGATATTCTACATATTCTAGTACCAGCATGTTTTCCTAACATCGGTTTATTTGTGGGCTGTTCATCATTCATTTAGCTTTTTTTAAAAAAATATTCAGCGTCATTATGTAAGTTGTACAGCTCATGGCTATGTCTCTTCCTCCAAATACCATTCTTTTGAATGGCCATAGCTCTTCCTTAATATCCTTCTTTCAAATGTGTTTAAGGCCTTTTTGTTAAGGCGCCAGGTTTCAGATTCTAATAATGCTATTGGGAGTATTAATGTTTTGTGAAGAATACACTATATTTCTAGATACAGATCTTGATATAAACAAGTTATGTAGGCCATAATATGCTCTATTGGCAAGGAGAATTCTGTTATATATATTTCATCATCCATATTGTTAATAAAGTTAAGTTTTGACCGTAGATATAAAATTTCCTTGACCACTTCAAAATAATATTCTCCGATAATAAGGTTCTGACTTGTTATATTTCAGCGTGCTTCGCTTGTTACATTTGTTACACCACACATTATGTTTTGGGGTCATTTAGTTGGAGACCAAATTCTTTGGCAGATCTCTCTGATTTGATGAAGACTTAAATTTGCCACGCATGCAGCGGCCATTGAAGTTAATGTCATCGGTATATACCAGTTTTTGTGTGGATGTATTATATATGGTACCATTGTTTAGGATACCAGCATCCCTCATGACTTTCCATGCAAGTGCATTCCCATGCCTTCAGCTTTTATTTATTTCAAACTGCTCTGACATATTGTTTTGAATTTTGACGCTACTCTGAACTGTTTTCATTTTCATTATTTAGTCTGATTAGTTTTTAAGGTATTCCTAGGTGTAGCATATCATCAGGTAGTTTATTTCTGAGTATACTATCATATGTCACTTTAAAATTCACAAATATGTGGTTTGTGTCTACGCTATGTTCTAATGCTCTTTCAAGGATTTGTCGCAGGGAGAATATTTGATCATTTGTAGACTTGTCTGCTCAAAAGCCTTTCTGATAGTGGCCGAGTATATTTTCAACGAACGGTTTCAATCTCTCTTAGAGTATAGTAGAGATTTTATACCCATGTAGTTGGCTTCCTTTCTTAGGTATGGGGACTGTAATACCTTTATTTCACTCTTCTGGTGAAACTTCAGAATTCCGTACCTCCCCAACTTTTGTGTAACTCTGCTGGTAGACTGTCAGACCCCAGAGACATGTTATTTCTAAGTTTCTTAATTAAAGCAACTGTTTCTTCAACAGCAGGGGGTGGCTGGTCAGGATTTATTATTGACTGTGACTGAGGCTACTGAATATTTGGTTTACAGGGGCATTGCTCTGTATCCTCTCTGTTTAGTAATATATGAAATTCCTGTGCCCATCTACTGAGAACTTCGGTGTTATCATTTATCAGAGTTCCATCTTTGTCTTTACAAATTATTGTCCTTGGTTCATAATCTTTTCTTGTTAATTTGACTGTTTCGTACAATTTTGTTGTTCCTTTTCAGTCTGTAAGATCTTCTAGCCATTCTAAACACATTTTTCATAAGCCTGCTTTCTGAATTCCTTTTCTTCTAATGGTTTAGTTTTGTATTCTTCCCCTGAAGCTCTTGTTCGATGTCTTTGTAGCATAATTAGGCTTTGTTCTTCACTGTTGTTGCATGTGCACATTCATCATCAAACCAATGTTTTCTTACTTCCATCTGTTTTGTGCCAACCACTTCTTCTGTCGCTTTCGTTATTACATCTCTACATGTAGTCCTGCACTTGTCAATTGTAGTATCATCTTCTACTGCTGATGCTTGTATCTTATCAACATAATATTTTATCATATTTTCATCAAAAGTGCTTTTGTATCAAACTTTGCTTGAATGCTACTATAGAATTTTTTGCATTAGAAATTCTTGCTCTCAGCTTTGCTCCTACCAGATAGTGGTCAGAGTTGATGTTTGCTCCTCTGTATGTACGTATATCCATTATGTTGCTTATATGTCTTGTATATATTATGAAATTGTTAATTTTGGTTTGGTGTCGGTTCTTGCGCGCATGCACGCACGCACGCGCATACATATGCACACACAAACCCCAATTTGGTCTTTCTGTCTGATTGACTTTCATTATATTGGAATATGGGATTTAAACACTTGTTCTATTGGTCTGCCAGCCAGACTGACTGTAGTGTAGAGGTATGTTAATGCAATGCACAGGCAGCTGCACTGTGCATATATTGTGAGGCACAGCTGATTAAATACTGACTCCATTTACATATTGAAGCTGAACTACTATTTTTATGTTATGTATTAAATGTTAACAGCATCTTGTTCATGTGAGTGATGATAAAAGTCAGAATGATAAGTTTTGATGCCTTCTTGTAGATGCTGAACTAAGATCGCTGCAACAACAGCAACAACAACAGAGTGAAGAAGCTTTATCTACAGAAGAATAGCAATCATCACTACAGCTAGTTGATTCACCACCATTGCACAGTTGCATCAGAACTTTTGTTGGGTGGCTATGAAACGTCCAGGACACACTCAGTTATGTCCAGCAAGGACAATTCTAAATATTTGAATACTAAACATATTCCACAATTTCTTTTGCTGGTCTTATAGAAATTTGTGGAAGAACAAACTGCAGTGTTGTGCACAGAATTTCCAATCTCTTATGGAAATAAATACACATCAAAAATATTAGTGGCACTAGAGGTCAGTTCTTTTATTTGCCATAACACAGAAACGCCATGTTGAACATGTTGCTAAGAGCCAAATTTCGAACGTAGTTGGTGGTTGCCAATGTAAAAGAGTGCATTCATCAATTAGATAAAATACATTCAGTGTTTTACTTTGTGTGAATTATACAGAGCATAGAAAAAAATTAAAAATCAACAAATACACAAATGCTTGAGGTAATCAAATAATATGAATATTTTTAGTGCATTAATGATTTAAATTATTTGGTGGTCAAAGAGTTTACATTGATAAAGGTATGGATTTGTCGGTATGTCAACTAATGGGAAACACAGTAGTGGTACCTGTAAACCATCAGAAAAGTTTATATTAGTAACAACCTTATAATCACACAAATATTACATGCTTCAATACTGTGAGAAAGGAAGAACAAACATTTAAATTGTTTATTTAGAGTTTCGTTGTTTTCTTTTAGTAATAAATGAACTAATATCCTGAAACTTCAGAA
>NW_019059838.1:309416-329999 GCF_000696155.1 Zootermopsis nevadensis | reverse complement strand
TGTAAAGAGATGGTTTATAATCAATGAATCAAAATCCTGATCTGCCATACTGCACTATGAAACAGGTCTGATGGTAGCAAACTGTGTGTGTGACTGTATTACAGCGTTATATTATATGTATAAATATATGTACATCAGTACTGACTTTCATAATAATAATTTAATTTTTAGTGTTTAACAGAACCTGCATTCATGCTCTGAATGTCAGTATATTTCTGAACTAATCCATAGCTCTGTGTCACAGATATAGTTCACTGTCAAGGGTTTTGAAATTTCTAGCTTTTGTACTGAGTATGCAAATATGAGGTAAGTTAACTTTTATTACTTACTGTCTGTCTTTACAGATGGAGTGTAACTTATGCAGTCCTCCATAATATTACATTACATCCAGCACTTATTGGTTTTCATTTTATTTTCCTTAACAAACATAGTTTCAGAAGAGCTTCAAATTTAATATGTATATCTCTTGTTGATAAAAGCACATTGTCCTAGTAACTGTTCATCCAAAACAGTATCTTGTCAGGTTTTACTTATGATAGTAAAATAAAATTTAATTTCAACTGTGCAGGGAATGAAGTGTGATCACTTTATGCCATTGATAGTATAGAATACTTACCCACTGTAAGATGTAGGCCTATAGACAAAATTATTTTTCTATTTTGAGGTGATTATTATTTTCAAAAATATTCTTATATTATAAGCTTATAAACCCTTAATGCCTTAAAGCGTGGTAAAATTGGTAGTGTGTCTTTACCACATATTTACCTTAAGACATAAGATATAATTTTTAGGTGTTGTTTATTTGATTGTTACTGCATTTGCATTGTGTCAAATAGCTGCTCTAATAAACAAGCATGAGTCACAAATGATGAGGAGTGACCATCAATGTTTGAAGAAATATCAAAATGAGTATCCTTTAATTAGAAGTTCCAAACAATCTTGACTCTCTTTCTGAAACTGGATGTACAATATTCTGAATTAACAGTGCCATTAATTCATTCAAGTAATTCTGCAACAAAACCAGTAGAAGGAGTATGTCATTGTCCTTTGTTGAGCCATTGCCACTAGGCCTTTCATTTCTGATAAATTTTGTATCAGTGTATATATTTGAAGTATTAATAGACATATAACTTCACCCTTTTAGGTGTGGAGAAATTGCCACATACCATTTGGAACTATGAAAAATATTACAATAAGGTTGAAAATTCAGCATACTTGGATATTTTAGTTAAATGTATATTAAATCTGTTTCACTAAATGACTTTGCTGCATTCAGGTTAATTATGATTATGTACTATAAATATCAGCCACGGTGGTCTAGCGGTTAGAACGCTGGCCTTGTAATCCTGGGGTCTCGGGTTCGATTCCCGGCGGTGCCCGAATTTATAACTTGTGTTGGGCAAGGCCGTGGTCTAGGCAACACGGAGTTTTCCTCCGGGGGCTTCCCCGGTTTCTCCTGGGCATCCCAACAATTACTCCATTCACACACAGAAGAAGGCAATGGCAAACCACTTCTGGATCATCTGCCAAGAACGTATATGAACAGGTCCCAGTCCGAGAAAAGGATGGAAGGATCCTGTTCATATGGACCTGTCGTCAGACAGAACACTAAATAATAATAATAATAACTATAAATATAGTTAGACACAAACTCATATTAATCTCCTTCTGAGTAACTTTCAATCGTACTACATATTTGACACTAATAGTTGAATATATTGTAAGAAAATAATTACAATTTTTCTGACAATTATAAAGATATTTTTATATAAAATCAACATTAAAGAGGGCAACCTTCTGTCACAGTGTTACATTTTCTTAGAATGTAGTTGCATGTCCCACTGTGGAACAAAAATGAACAGTATATTATCATAATTACAGGCACAGGTGTCTCCCTTACATGTACTGAAAATATTTTAAAACTTATTTCCTGCCTATTTCCTTTTTCACTATGTACATTGTCTAGATTTTCTTCTTTTCTGTGTATTAGACATATAAATCTCACTTTCATAAAGCTCTAGTGGAATAGTCACATTGATTAATCACTGTAAGTTCCTTGAATTTCCAGTTACCAGATTTTTGAAGATGACTCTTGCACACATATCACAATTTTTCTGCTAATATCTTTATATTGTAAATTCTGATTGATGGACAATGGACCTGTTACAGGCACAGATACATGGTCTCACCCCATTGCAAACACTGTTCCACTATACACAATGTAGGCACTTGGGGGGAGAGGGGTATAGCTCCTACTCATTCTTGACCTCGACACCGGAAGGGGCTGAGTGGTCAGCATCAAGCATTGGCCGTGCTTAACCTCCAGGAAAGGCCCCTGGTACCCATTTGATAGGAGGCTGGGTGGGCCCCAGAACTGGTCTGAATGCAGAGACTAGAGTAAAAATTCTCTGCCACCATCGGGGATTGAATCCCGGTTGTCCAGTCTGTAGCCAGTCACTATACTGACTGGGCTATGCCAGCTACTCTCACCTCCATTGCAACAGTATAAAATACATGTAGTAGTATGATTTATCTCTGAAATAACTGATTGCAGCAGTAAATTATAGTGAGTTATACTCTTCAGGCCATTTTCTTTCCTTCTCAAATTACTTTACTCCCTTTTGTTTTCCAGTACCATCTATCCAAAAGAAATAAAGCACTTGAAATTTTGTAAGTCCCAAACCAGAAGTGATGTAAGCCTATAGCTGGTGTCATAATTAAATTCATAATCTCCTCCTTGTACCTGTCTGTGTGACTATTCACTCTCTGTCATTACTTCAAATTATTTATGCCAGATATCTGTTGAGCAAGGACACCAGTGTGCCTGAGTAAGTTGAAAAAAAATATGAATATTTCTGACTTTTCTGAGTCCTGTGAACAAGTGCAATGACAAAATGGAGGCGCTCAGTTGCACATGTTTCCTGATAGACAAGTTGATAAGGTAGGGGTCTCACATTGATACAAAATGACATTTGCAAGTTTGAGTTTTGATGTTTACTTGTATCTCTTTAATACTCATGTTGCATTCTTAAAAATACTCATTTAAACAGTGCAATTATACATTATTCAACTGTGTGTTTCAAAATTTCCACGCAGAATTCTTACCAAGAGCAACTAAAAATGGATTATAAAATATGTAGACTGTGATATTTGAAAGAAAATGTGTAATTGTTATTTATTTGTGGAGCATATGCAGCCCAGTAACCTTTGTCAATGAGCAAAAAGTACTCACAATTATTATAATCCACATTATCACTGTATTCGTGTTGTATTGATGTAGCTGGAAGTGCAATCGAAGCAGGTTCTTCTTTTATTTTTTCATAACTTGTTCTTCAGTTCAAAATATTCTGTCTTCCCATCTGATTTCTAAGAACCTGAAAATTAAAGTATACAAAACAATAATCTTGCCTGTTGTTTTGTATAGGTGTGAAACATGGTCTCTCACTCAGAGGGAGGAACACAGATTGCAGGTGTTTGAGAACAGGGTGTTGAGGAGGATATTTGGGCCTAAGAGGGAAGACGATGGAGCGTGGAGAAAACTGCATAATGATGAGCTTAAAAATCTGTACTCCTCCCCCAGTATTATCAGGGTGATTAAGTCGAGAAGAATGAGATGGGCTGGGCATGTAGCGCGCATGGATGGGACAAGAGGTGTGCACCGGGTATTGGCTGGGAAACCTGAAGGGAAGAGATCGTTGGGGAGACCTAGACGTAGATGGGAGGATAATCTCAGGCAGGATCTATGGGAGATAGGAGTTGAAGGAGACTGGATTTTATTGGCCCAGGACAGGGTCCAGTGGAGGGCTTTGGTTAATTCGGTGATGAACCTTCATGGTTCGGTAAGCCATCTAGTTAGTTAGTTAGTTCTTCATTGACACTTTTATTTGAAGGTTCCATGTTTCAATCTGACTATGGATGAACAATTTTTCCTGACAAGACCCATACATTAGAAGTGTTTTTAGTATGCCTGTTACTAATACAAAATATGAATTAGTGTGTTAGCCCTAAAAGAACTGTTTTTGAGACCTGGTATCTTTATTAAGATGTCAGAATCCATGAACTTTAACCACAGTTATCATTAAACTTGGTATGGACTTCCATTTTTCTTCAAATTAGACACACATATTGCTATCTTTGTTTAATAAACATCTGGAAAAAATAATTACAGTTAATGGAAGGTAGAGAATAGCTGCATATATAGACAAATATAACGATTTTAACTGATGTCACTTACATCACCTCCGGTTTGTAACTAGGAAAATTTCTATCATTTTTGTTTGCTCAGTGTACACTTGTCTATATATTACACAGTGCACTACATATCAGTTTCAAAAATTCTTATTTTGTGCAGTCATAACTCACTAAATTTTCTGTCTAAAGGTTGGATAATATATTATTAATTCCTCACAGGACTGGGATATTTCTCTTTTCCACCAAGTTTAGATCAGGTTAAAATTTTAAGCTGACCATTTACACCCATTTGGTGTTTCGTTTAAGATTTAGTGGAGTAGTGGAATAAGAAACCATTAGTGTAAATGTGGAGCCCCAATTCAATAGTTTGGAGGGTCTAATGATGTAGGCAGAGCTGACAGTCTGAAAAATCGGATTGGAACACTACATTATGTGGATGATCACCCTGGAAGACTTCAGTCTATTCAGTTACCATGAAATTCTTTTGAACAACTTTTGCAGAACAATTTACAAAATACTATGTATTGGGTTATTAAACTTTCAACAGACTATATCACTTTATACTTTTAAAATTGAAAATGTGAAAATTGTGAAAATTTAGTACCACTCAAAGTGAGATTCTCAATAAGGAAATATACACTGTGTACAGTTTGAACCTCATATAACACCCAATTTTCAGTCCACTTAGGTGAGCTCTACATAACTGTATTTTGTTGGCCATTAATGTAGTATGTGTACTTATCAGTACTATGTCAACTGTACAGATAACATAGCACAGAGAAATAACAATGACTGCAAAGCAAATGTTCGTAACCTTACAGACCCTGGGCTGCAGGAGGCCACCAATGGGTTCTACGTGGTCTGTGTACATTTTTTATAGTGTGTCATGTTGACAGTATTTGGCAGTACTGTTTGTTTTGTTTTTTTGTTCAACTGTGCAACATAACTAAGAATATTAAATTAATAACTAGGATGTGTTTTCTCAGTGACCACTTGCATTATATTGAAGGATTACTCAAGCCAAAGCAGTGCCACATCTTCCACTGACTGATTTTCTTGGAGGAAATGAATGAGTAATTTGTGAACCTGCTTGTACTGCAAAAGTTCATATCTGATCTGGAAGTTTTAACACAGTGTGTTGTGAATTATCTTGCCTGTTACACAGCTTTCTCTGAGTATTCTCCCCTTACATGTAGATCTACATACTTGTCTCATCCCTGCATAATATAATATATCTTCAATTGCTTCATATTTAGTTTCAGTCTGCAGCCTATAAGTTTATAAGAAAAATAAGGATGTAAGAGAAAGTGGCAGTGGCTTATTTTGAAGTACTGTACCAGTATTTTATTGAGAGACTGAGAAAACCAAGAATAAACAGTTTTACTGGCAAGATTGAAACCAGAAATTTCCTAAAAACAAAACAAGTTATAATCACTACAACACAATTCAGGGTGCTCCATTCTTTTAGACATTTTTGTACCATGTAAAAACAAAATCTTCGTGCTGTGGGAATTCTACTCCATTGTACCTAATGATTGATTAACTTGCTATTGGCCATGTACTTCTGATTACTGATTCATTGGATTTATCCACCATTCAAGAAGTCAGCATTATATGTAAGTCGGAAGTGCCAAAGTGGTGATATGTCTAGGAGCTTTCAGGAGCCTCCTGTTAATGCAAACAGATGGTAATATTTTTGAGTAGTTCTTATACAGTAATAATCTTATCCGTGTCTCTTGTATTGTATCTGTAATTGATCTTGCTTTTGACGCAGTACACTAGTAATAAAAAAATTCATTGAATACTCAAACACGTTCTACATACTCATACACATTGTTTAAAAAACGTTATTTGTTTTGAGCTAATTTGTTGTGTACTAACAATACCCATCAATTTATTGACTTATATTCAAGTTTTTAAAACTTGTTTTAAAGAATCTCTTCATCATTATTCAATTCAATACACTGATAATACATACAATAATAATGAAATAATAATAAAAAATAGTACACAAACAGATTAACTAAACTTATACATGTACAGTATTAAATATAACTGCCAAATACAGGCAAACCCAAACTAGAAACAATATTAACACAGAGCAAAATAAATGAATAAATATAAACAAAAACAAATAATCCACCTAGGAAAACACTAATATAATTGTAAAACGTTACAGAAACATAAAAAACAGATAACGAAGCTAGATCATCTATCAAAACAACCTATCTAGATCATTTCCCTTATTGAGAACGTGCGCTCAAGGGATAATAATAATTAATCATATATATAATCAGTTCACTGTATTTCGTTTATTACAACATGTGAATTTAAATTCTGTCTTTGTGATTGGCTTATCAAATGTTGTCATTCTCAGGCCAATACAAATTTAATTACCAGTCTTAATTTATTCTTGAATGTTTCATGTACATCACTATCAATCTCTGATATAAATTATTCTATTTCACACATATTTGAACTTACTAACAATACAAACCAAACATGAAGTCAACTATTAGTTTGTCACAGTTTCAGTAATCAGGAATGTGAAAATTCAAAGAGGTTCCTTTGTATCAAAATAAGCTAAGATACTAAATGTAATACTTATGTAATGCTTGCAAGAACAAGTCAAAGGCAACATTTTGCACAGATGAAATCCCAGGGTCAGATCTCTTCATCACTAATCTTTTAATTTGTTTTGATATTTTTAGCCACGTTTGGTCATAACATTTTTAAGTCCTTTCCCATTGAAGCAACCATAATTACAAAGTAATCACCTCTTAGTTCAATCCTTTCCAGTCTTTTAAATAATCATAAGTATGTTCAAATGATTCTTCTGTGTTCTATTATTTATTTTTACTGTTACAGATGTCACTCTTTATAAAAAGCATTGCTGCAGGGCAGTTCTCATGAAGTTTAAGTTATTAATAGATAACTCACCTTAAATTATATCTACAAGAAATATTGAACTTACGCATATTTTTCAGGAGTTACCACATAAATCTCAATTTCTAATCTGATTCCTGGTGCCCTGTGTGTGCATGTGTATAACACACTACTAGTAACGTGAGATTATAAACAGTATTTTGTGAAACTGTAGTGAACAATCTTATATTTATGTTATATTGGTTGGAAATTATGTTAAATTAAGAATTTAACAACAAAATTTAAAGGGGAAATAAAAAAAAATATAGCATGTGGTACAGAACAATGAGGGATTTAAGTCCCCTAGCTGAAGGGATGAAGTAGTTTTACCTCTTGTCCTTGTAACACATATTCATAAAATTAGCCAAATTATTATACATCTGTAGCAGAGATATTGCATGCAGTTTTATTTATGTATTTTTAATTTTACATATATAATATTGCAGAATGTATTCAGCATATTCTGACACTTCTTGTACTTTTGTATTAATTAGTACACTGTTCACTTGTAACTGTTCATGTAAAATTACTGCTGGCTGAAGTAGTGTAGTTCTAAAATTTCATTGCTGTAAATAAATACATAAATTTGTGATAAATTGTACATATGAAAACATTAAATCTAACTGTACGTATGTATGCATCGTAGTAAATATTCATAATGTTAATAATATTTTCTACTTGTATATAAGATTGTAAATTATCTTTGTAGTGTATCCATATTTTAACATAGATATAAATGCTTTCAAAGCTTAAAAATATTACTGTAAAACTTATTATATTCATTGGCCTATATTATAGTACAGTCCATATTGTGTATTCCAGTGGTACTCAGCTAGTTTATAATTCACATGTTCATTGTTGACTATGCAACGGTAATGTTGAAAGGGTTATTGCTGCATGTTATAAGTTTGGTATAGCAAATTTCGTACTTCAATTATTTTTAGTGATTCTGTAACTGAACACAAAGTTTCTCAGTATTTGAATTTATTTTTGAGTGGTGTTTTTAATTGCGGGGAGGAGAATGGAATTGATATTCAAGTACTAAAATATAAGTTGAGTATTACTGGTGTGGGCCACAGAATGCCTCATTCAAAACAATATCTTAAATGTAATGTACGCTGTAAACATCCCAAAGTTCACTTAAATCTCTTGCTTGTTCTAACTGAAGTTGCAGTCTTATTAAATTGACAACACGTAGCCCTCGATTTGCGCCAGTTCAATTTGCACCGATTCAGAATAACGCCGATTTTGAAACCACCAAGTCAAAAAGTGAAAAAAATATTTTACTATTATTTATAACGTTTTACAATGTATCTCGTACTGATTCTTATACTAAATCGTAATTCTTACATCGCTGATTTTGAATAAAAATTATAAATACAGTCATCTCTGCAATTACGTATGTTTCGTTAACGCGAATTTGCTCCAATGAGATCGATGAATCGGTAAAAGCTGTTTGTGAAATGCAAACTTTTGCATATGAGAGTTTGCTCTTAGGCGATTTATTTCCTGGTGCTTTAAACTTTCAAACGACTAATTTAATCTCTGCGGAGGTACCGGGGTTATTTTTACTACGCGATTCTCTGTAGGTCGGCGTCTTACATGAATGTTTTGATGCTGGGAACGCATGTCATTGACTTCCCTTTGATTTACATTATGAAAGAGTTTCAATTTACGCCGATTCTGTTTACGCCGGTTAGTCCAGGAAGGCATCCCCGGCGTAAATCGAGGGATACCTGTAGCTCTATTAGAGTTTCGTAAATTGTTGCTATTATGCAATTTATACACCATTAACATGCTGTTTACTATACAAGATATGAAATATATTAGATAAATAAACCTGGTTCTTACTTTGCGGAAACTACATCAGTTAACAAGTGGTATAAAGAAAGGGCAATACTGGATGCTAAGGGGTATAAAGCAAGGGGCTAGTCCAACTAACTAAATAACTAGATGGCTTATGGAACCCGAAGGTTCATCACCGAATTAACCAAAGCCCTCCACCAGACACTGTTCTGGGCAAACAAAATCCAGTCTCTTTCAAGTCCTATCTCCCAAAGATCCTGCCTGAGATTATCCTCCCATCTACGTCTAGGTCTCCTTAGTGGACCTTCCCCTCAGGCTTCCCAATCAATAACCAGTGAACACCATTTGCCCCGTTAATGTGCGCCACATTCCCCACCCATCTCATTCTTCTTGACTTAATTACCCTGAAGAGATTGGGGGAAGAATACAAATTATTAAGCTCGTCATTATGCATTTTTCTCAAAGCCCCATCATCTTCTCTCCTAGGCCCAAACATCTCCTCCACACCCTATTCTCAAACACCTGCAATCTATGTTCCTCCCTCAGAGTGAGAGACCATGTTTCGCATCCATACAAAACAACAGAAAAAATTATTGTATATTTTAAACTTTAGGTTTTTATAAATCAGACTGTAAGACAAACCACTATGAACTGAAAAGTAGCAAGTATTTCCGGTATTTGGTCTCCTTCCAACGTCCTCATGAGTATAATTTTGATTTGTTCCCAAGTATTTGAACTGCCACACTTAGGCCGGGTGCACACGAGCGGGAAATTGCCGCGCGTGCTCGCAGCGAGGAAACCCGTGACAGTGCACACGTAGCGTCATCGCTACGAGCACGCCGAAAAACTCCCACCCGTACTAGATTGGATGGCAACCAAAATGGATGTGTACTGAAGAAAACGTGTAGTTTTGTCTATTTCGTTTATGAATACATCCTTAAAAAACGCAATAGGAAGTATTGGACACACCCGTTCTGCTGCTTCGCGGCGATCGGCGAACTCGCTGCGAAGCAGCAGTGGTTGGCGAGCGCAAATTGCTCGCCGCGTCACCGCCATAGTGTGCGTGGCTCCATTGCTTCACATGTACTGCTAAAACGCGCGAGAAAATGACGCGGCGAGCTCGCCAAAATAACTCGCTCGTGTGCATCGAGCCTAAGAGCACAAGAAGAACTAAAATCAATATTATTGTGCGATAGCGGATGCACTCTATGGAGTACTTATGGTACTATGAGCAGAGGAGCGTTCGTACTCGTTGTACCATCTTTCGGGAATTGAAGAAGTTGAACCGGTTTTGGTAGCTCTATCAATAAAGTGAAGTAGCATTATAATCTACTTTACTACCAGTTTCCGAAATTTGACATTTTAGACTCCCAGATTCCTGCGGCCGTATAATCAGTGCAGTTATGCCTAGAATTAGGAAGTTTAATCTTGAAACGATATTTAGGGATAGAATGTGCATGCTGATACTCCAGAGACCAATGCAAGTTGCTTGTGCTTCTAAATGTTGTACAAGGGAATGGTCCAGTTGGTCAAGTCAAAAGGCACTTGTAAGATTGTGAAAGACTTGATAAATCACACACCCAATAAATATTATATAGGAACCAAGAAGCATAGGACTTAGATCAACCTAAGAAGACAAGCTTGATAATGTTGTTTCACACTTCTGTGACAGTTATAGTTCACAGATTTGTAGGTAGTTTTATCAAATGCATTTTGTGAGCTCTGTTTGATTTCTGATATATTTATGAGCCTGTGTGTCAGACATTTCTGAAGTCTTTCACAGTCTTACCAGCGTCTGGCCCACAGATTTCATTGGATCCACCAGGAAATACCACAGTGCTGCTAGACATGCTGCTGTCATGTGTATGTATGGTGGTATAAATTTGAACTGCATATTCCAATTTTGGACACATTTTGTGCAAATTTGTACAGTGTTTTGCAGCTCATATTTTGTGTGCGATTATTTCTAGATGATGTGATGTCTGTAAATGATAAAAATTTCATGTGAGGTTATGATCTGACCAACTGGACTATTCCCTTTTAAGAAAAATAATGTGTATTTATATACTTTTAAATTTAGAGCTTATGCCAGTTAGTGTGCAAATAAAAGTGTAAATATCATTGCTGATATTGGACCCTTGACCCATTTTTTTAAATGAATTAGTAATGTGTAAATTTTGTACCAGAGAAGACACAAATACCCTTTTTTTGCACCCTGTTGTTATGCTGTTATGTATAAAGGAACAAACTTTGTCACATACAATACAGGGTATAAACAAAAGAATGGTGTGGTTTTAAAAGTTAATAAAAAATTTATTTCTCACCTGACGGTGTATGTTGTGCCCGTGTAAGGTGAGAAATAATCTTTGGTTTATCGTGGATTCATTTATTATTCTGAAGCAGAGTTATATGTGACTTGTCACTGTTTCAAATATGTATTACAAAAATTAATATTAAGTTTAGAATTATAAATTAAAAACTATAAGTTGTGGTCTCACGGTAATATAAGTGCAAATGAAAACATTAACTTACCGTCATCTAATTAAACTCATCAATCTGTAATTACAAGTTTAGTTATTCAAAATAATTAACCTTAGACCATATTAAAGCTACTTTGTACATGCTATAATCTTCCAGCACAATATGAGTGTATCCATTTTGTAGTGTCTTTCCAAGATAGCAGACATGTGTGTTTAACTTTCAATTGGAACATTTTTATCATTCATCAGTATCAATTTTTGTATTATTTAATGTAACTCCCCAAGAGGGGCAGAGGATGTTCTTCCATCCTCTGCGTACAGACTGTCTCTAGGACCCACCCAGCCTCATCCCCAGTGGCTAAGGGGGTTCTTTCCTGGGGGTGAAGTGTGGCTGGAGTGTGACACTAAGTTCTCACTCCCTAAGTGCCAACATTGGCCTGTATAGGAATTGCTTTACTTTTATCTGCTAATTCATCATCGTGCCTATCTTCATGACAAATTAATGAAAAATTTATTTCATCCAAACAGTTTCATGACTTTATTCTCCTCCCATTATACCTTACTTTATCAAACATATTTATTATGCCAAAAAATTAATGGCGAATTGGTTAGCACACTTTCATTGTTACTATAGCTGGGATGAAATTGAATGTTTTGCCTACGTCACTGTCTTACAGGTACAAGGAAAGCAAATGCATGTACTATGTAATCCAAATACTTACTGACCCAGGAGGTGAGAAAGCAAGCTACAAAGTACTGCCACCAGGAAATAATGTTTTTGGAATGGGCAGTATGTGCTTCTTCATCTGCCATCTCCTACTCCTCTGATCCCTTTGCCTTTTAATTTTAATAGATGTGGAATGCAGAGATTTACCGCTACTACTGTACCAGGTTCAAATCTTGGCCCAAGGACTGACTATCCTGATTGAAGTTTCTTATGGTTTTCCTCAGACCCTGTGAACAAATGCCAGGATAGTACTTAAATTAGGCCACACCCACTTCCTTCCACATTCTTTCCAATTAATTATTCACTTATCATCCTATTATTCAGTGCCCTATAATCTGATTGTTGGAAATCTACTTTAATAAACCCTAAATAAATAATTTCAACTCTAATTTTTATAAATGAATGTTGTATGTTTGTTTGCTTTTATTACTCTGTTCCTAAAATATATTGAGTGGGGTTGCTTGTGTAGATGTCCACATGCAGTCGGGAGCATAAAGCTGGTGGTGTACCAGTTGGACAGGCAGAACTGGCTGTTCCGACAGCCATCGCAGAGGCCGTTCAATGTGGAATGATATTATGCACTATCTGATGTTGCAGCACACAGGCTGACCCTGTTTTGCTATTTTGCTCGAGTAGAGGAATGTGTACCCAACATCTGTGGAGTAGTTCAGCCCTGTAAGTACACACGTTACAAATTACACCAGCTCTTGATGTATCTAGTAAATAGAGGAAAAATCCTCTGCCCCCATCGGGGATCGAACCCCGGCCGTCCAGCCCGTAGCTAGTCACTATACTGACTGAGCTATCCCGGCTCCTGCTCTTGATGTATCTAGGAACATTAATGGTATTTATAATTAATGAACATCTGCAGAAAGCTATCCTTGGGCTTCATAACATTGCATTTGCATCATGGTGAAATTAGTTTTATTTATAAATTAAACATCTGACAATCTGGTATCAGAACCAAAGGACTCGATACTGCAAATTACAAAGGCTGCCATTGGACATGGCTTCAAGCTAATTCCTTCAGCCTCTGATTTGTACAACTGCTTATCTGAGACGCAGCTTAATATCCTACATTCCATTTGTTGGTCACACAAGTTATCTTTTTCCATTACATTTCTTTATCATAATTCTGTAAGCATTTCTTGTGTCACCCGTCCTAACTACATGTCATATTGTAAACTCCATTTTTATTTCAGTACTGCATGGTCATGGTGAGACATGTTCCTCGATAAATCTGACAAACACTTAATTTTGAAGACAAAGATTTCAGAGAAATGGTGCATCTGTTACTAAATTAAATATGGTTTTCTTTTTAAACACTTACAAAACAGTGATAATTATTGGGGTTTTGTTCAGGGTGATATGGTGTATTTTTTATGCACAGTAATGTTGTCTGAAAGCAGCTAAATGTGTGATTAAGTTTGAGAAATAAATAACATGGAAAAAGTATGTGATGAATTTAAGGAAAGCTTACAAAAGAAACAAAAAATTAATGCAGTAATGAGGAATAATATGAATAAAAATCTGAATTAAAATGCCCATTAGACAAAGATAAGTTGGCCTGGATAGAAAGATGCGTATCTTTAGACGTTGATGGAATGCTTTGAGGAATTATTAAATTTACAAAGTATTGTTGAGGACAGTACAGAAAATTGTAGTACGTCAGACAATGTTATATCTGTTAACAGCAATAACACAAAAGAAAAATAATATAGCACTACGATATGACAAAATATCTGTCAACGTGATTATCATGGTAACAAGTCAGGACCCATATTGAATCAGGAGAATTTTTTTTATAGAAAGCAGACCATCAGAGGACTCCTGTAAAGGAATTGCCAAACCAGTTTACAAGAAGGGAGACAGAAAACTATAAAAGAATTACAGTATTGTGCCAGACATTAAAATTTGCAGAAGAATACATTGTAATGCAGTAAAAAATTTATGGTCTTGACCTAGACGCAGCTGCTCTCCCTGAGCTGGAACACGCTCTTGCTGCCATTGGTACAGTTGCCGGAAGCAGTTCTGGAATTGCTGTGGCTGGAAGTCACACGGAGCATCTTGAGTTGCAGCAATAACGTCTTGCCTCTGTTGAAACGATGACCTCTCAAATGTTTTTCTCTCTTGAGGAAAAAGACATCGGATGGTGAGAGATCATGGGATTAAGGTAGACATGAAAACACGACAGTATTGTGTTCAGTGAGCGATTTTTGCACAGGAATTGAGAGGTGTGTTATCATGCAATAGAATTATGTCACTAGTCACTGGTCCACTCCTGCAGTTGGTGCAACTTTTGTTTGATCTTTTCTTGTTCAGAGTTGAGTCTTGAATGAGTTTATGACTAGAAAAGGATTTTAGAACCATCTTTAAGATATTAAATTATATAAATATGTTATAAACAATAAAGTGAGGCAAGCAGCTCAAAATATGGTCCAGGTTAATTTGAGGTATTTGAGGTTACAATCCATCAAGCATTGTGAACATTTATTTGAATTTCTGACAAATTATGAGTGAGTGTACTATTTGGTGAAATGTAAGACTTCTAGTGGTGATAATTAACAAGCAAGTGTATCCAGTTGTAAAAGACATTCTAATAACAAACCTGGGTGTAATTCATTGCTGACCACTCATGATGATACCTCTACTTGTCATCAACATCACATTTAACTCTGAAAAAGCCGGTCCATCGTTGACGTCAACTAACTCCAGTAACATTAAAGGTGGGGAAGACTGCATGCAAGGCTGGATATCATTTACATGATATTCAAACTGGCAACAACAACCGACGAAATATCAGTCCAAATTGTTTCTTATTCCTAAGGAAAGAGTATAAAAATGTAATTTCTAACCTTGCAGTTTTAACTGTGGATGAGAGTACAGATATGGTAACATACAGTACAGCTACCAGTTTTCATCAGATATGGATTCCAACCTCTAACTAATGTAACAGAAATTATTGTTCTGTATATTGTGAAAACACTGGTCGTGATTATGCAATCATATGAACATGTAGGAGTTGAGGTTTACACGGTGGTGAGTCTGAAGATAGACTACACTGTGCAACAATGCAAAAGACAGCAATTTTCATATGAAAAAATGTGAAAGAACCATTTAAAAGCCTGATTTAAATTTGAAGAAACTGCATGAAATCACAGAAGATATCACTCCAGCTGTAATATAAAAGAACAAGTTAGGAAACAGGTACGACAGATAAAAATATCGAAGCAATATAGAAACAATTTTTTAATAAAAATATACTAATGTTTACAAAAAACTCTTCTTCAGAGTTCATAGTGGATGATACAACCAATTTCCACTGTTCACCTCTGCAGTTGTTGTCCTAATACGTGAATCCATGTTGTTGCTGGATTGGTGAGTACAGGTGTTGTTATAAAGTATGGTCAATTCCGGGGTGTTTGTGGCCTCTCATGTCATGCTCTCGATCTGTCCGAAGGTCGCCCTGAAAATAACGTACTTTATTAGTTACAAGAGCATCAAACTCTTAAAATATGCTACATATCTTGTAGGCTGTTCATAGTGTATTATAGCTGGCAACTGTGCCAAATGTGTTGCTGTGTATTAAATAATTAAGTTTTTCTTCTTTTGTATATTTGAGGACTGACTAATAAAACATAATTTAATGTGTAAGACAAAAATAAAAGCAATGGCCATTAATATTGTAACTTGAAGTACATATATTTAAGAGAACTTGTGTTAAATTAATGCAGCCAAAATATCGTCACTTACTGATCTTGGGCGCTGCTACCAGGTGTCTTCGTCATTGGTCTAATTGGGTATGAGTATGGGCGCAATATATGTGCATATCTGCAAAATGAATTACAGAGACACATATAAGTATATTCAGTTATAGTGTAACTTATTTATTTTGGTGTTGCCTCCATCATCAGGGCGATGAATGTGCACATACCAGACTGGGTAAAGTTACTGACTGTGAGCCATGTAACAGGGAGGGAAAAAAGTTTCTTTTTCACATTTGTGTCCAAACTATTTCTTGGATCCATCCAACCTCCATTTTTGTGTGTTACTGAAATATTTTGCTTTGTGATTGTTTGATGCGATCGTTTATTTATTTTATTTTTAGAGTAATTAAAAGAACCTTTCCTTCTCTGAACATACATGTGACATCAAACAAACAACAGAATTGCAATTATTATAATACGAATGCTGTGATAGTTTTAGCATGTTCAAAAAGAGCAACAGATACATTTTTTGTTAAGTGATTAAGTTATTGATCTATAGTGTAAAGAATTTCAGAATTATTTGAAGAGCCTGTATTGGCATAAAGACAGATCATCTGCTGATGGACATAATACAGCTGGATGAACACAGAACAATTGAGCTGAACCACTTCACCAGTTGATGCATTCATTTTCTTCTTTGCGTTTGACATGTTTGTTCTCTGTGTATACAAAGTGCATAATGGTCTTCTGAGATGTACCACATATTCTGGTATATATTAACCATTTCCATCACCATCGCGGAGGCAGCTCCAGAATGGTGAAACATCAATATCTACAATATGTACAATTCAACATCCCAGATGACAGCCATTTTCATAAGTGTTGCTGTGAGAACATCAAATCTCACATACATATTGGGTTGAAATCGTTTGTCAGTTGAGGTTATGTGTCGATGCGTATCGAGGTAGCAATGACATGAAGAGCGACCAGAGGTATACTTACATCCTGTATTTTTAAGATTGTAATATTGTTCAGCCATCTGTGCCACTGTCTTGCGGCTTTTCAACTAATATTTTGTATGCATTTCTCTCTCCCATGTGCACTACATTCCATCCAATCTATAGATCATAATACTAAATGCTGATTATGAACATACAAACATATTTTACCACATCTCAGTGGAATGAATTCTAATTGATGCACATTTTGTGTTAGTTTGTAAATCATGCTTTAACTCTTAAAAGACAACCCTCATCTAAGTAATATTTAAAAATTTAGTCCTTCCTGGAGGTAAAAAAACAGCAAAAAACAATTCACCATTACAAAGATCAATTTGTTAATGCTGTTCGAGGAAATAGTCACTGTTTGTACTGAGAATCATACTGGAGCCATAAATACAAAATTCAGAGTTACTGATTGCTGAAGCAAGTGGTACGTGTAGATCCCACTGATCTTTAAAGGGTCAAGCATAGAATGAGTTTTACTGAACGAGTAATTTCTGTTCTATTGCTGCTGGCAATTTTAAGCTACTGGTAAATAAGCACTGTGTGCAGGTCTGCAGCATCATTCACATAACTGGCTGTGTTGGAATGAAAAGTCTTAAACATTGTGACAGGCGGAATATTATCTCAGCAAGTTGAACAGGAAAAGAGGAAGAGGGATGTTTAAAATCAATTAAAAGTTGCTTTATGTTTCTCAGATAATTGTTCAGATTGGAGGTGATGTTTCTTTTCATCTAGTGGAACATTTCACTAGACGTCATTCTCACAAATGCTGTTACAAGTTGTATGGGTTTAGGGGTAGTACATAGAATTTCACTGTGTACATAACTGAATAGTCTTTCCTTGAACTGTGCAATTACGTAATTGTCATTCGTCTGTTGATCAATTCTGTTTTCCCCGTGTTGGGTTTTTAACGTTGGCAAGACTGTAACCTTGGCTTCCTTCCGGTTTGTGTTTGATGATGAAGAAAGTTGTCTAGACCGCCATTATTGGGTGTGAGCAGGGTGTGAACAGGCTGTGATCGATATGAAGTGCATTCATGTGTAAGTTTGAACTTTGAAGTTGTTTCGTATGAAGTTGTGTTAGCGGGGACAAGAACCTTTGCTGTTTGTATTCCATCAGCATTTAAGTGTTTCTTGTGTATCAAAGATCTCGTGGGAAAGTTTGGTGTGGAAGGAAGACAGAGCGGTTGCTCCCACTTCGCAGTTACAGCCAACAGGGCTGCAATTTCTGTACTGTATTGGGTCATACTCCCATCAAGGAGCTCCCTGAATGATATGGATTGCTGGTGACAGTAATTATGTCCGATTGTCTTCCAGTTGTGTCAGCTAACAAGTTTTTTTTTTTAGATGGCGGCACCAGTGCAATTAATGCAATCTGCTACATGTGCTAAGCCAAGAACCGATGAATATCCTGGTCCATTTGGATTTGAAATTCAGATAGATGGTGGATCTTCAAGAAAGCAGAGGGTGGTATGTATAATTTGTAAAATTGTTTTTCACGCGTTCAAGCTCTCTTGTCGTACTTGTCATGTATTTAAGTACTTTCATTGAAGAGATTGATTGTTTCTCATTGATATTATGGTATTTTCCTTATTTTTATAAGAAGACGTACATGGCATTTAGAAAGTACTTCTCTTGAACGGATGTATCACTGCTTATAAAACACTTCATTCAGGATAGATGATAACTTAGTCAATCTTTGAACCAGGTGTCTTCTCAGTTCAAGCCTCTAATGCTTTAAGGAAATAATCCTTGTTTGAAGCCAATAAATACAAAGTAAAAATCTTAAAACTTTGCATCCTGTGTAGTGTATTAGAATATGAAATATGCAAACAAACTATTAATACTATAAAAAAGACACTAATGCCATACACGTTTCAACCTCAAGAGGTCATTATCAGTGGCAACAGGGAAATTAATTAATTTAATGTAAATGGTTTAAAATTGGTCTAAATATGGTTTAGAAAACAAGTCATGAAGTGGAGTTATTTTACAAAAGCATATCAAGCAACACTACACTAGATGTTGGTTTCACAGGAGTTGAACTCTGCACTTAGCTATTGATCCGATATTCCGGTGGCCGTAACTGGTCTGTGGCAAGTTGTTGTTGCGTTGTCCATGCCTGTGAACTCCAACGAAGCTTGGGTGTTGCAGATCTTGATCAAAGGGATTGAGATATTTACACTTTCACGTTACAGGTGCCTATAGATATTAAGTGGATGCGTACGATGTTGATGAGGGCGTTAGACACATCCTTGCTGATGGCTACCACCGCTCAGTTCTTTTACCTGAGTAAGGCCAGTAGGAGGCACCATTTTTTCATTGGAGGATTATGCTTCATGACTATGGCCTTGATATTGCTGGTATGTGACACGTAGGCATAGGTTTCGGTGTTCATGAGAAGTCACATTGCTTACATTCCTAGTCTGTTCCTGCAGTGCATATATATATCTCTCTCTCTCTGCGCCTTCCCTTTCCTTTTATATTTATGTATAATTATTAAGATTGGATTTTAATGTCCTGCGCATTTGCCGTAGGTATAGGGCCAGAGCTGTTTGTCTCCTAAGACGTCACAGGCATGTTTGAAGTTTGTTAGAATTTACACCTTTTATATGTTTGTTATATCACATTTTAAATGTGCGTTTTTTATCCTTGTACTTTTTAAATTAAAATTAATTATTTGGTTTTTCCGTCAAATCACAATGTATTTAAAATAAGATAATTAAAATAATTAAAATATCATTCTGTTCCATATCGAATAATCGATTTACAATTGGAACATTTACAACATGTTTCGGTTTTATTAAACCATCATCAGGTGTAAAATTATATTAATAAATTTAAAACCCAATTACAATTTTTTACAATTTTTTCGTAGTGTAGTTTATTTGTTAAAAAATTGTAAAAAAATTGTAATTGACTCGTGACTTGAACTGTTTGTTATCTGTGACCGTCGATTTTCCAAACGTGTTGTATGTTAATGCATTCATTTTCATAATTATTGAAATTATTAAAGGACTAATGGATATCAGCAATTTGTTTATTATAATCTTATGATGTCATAATACTAATACTTATCCAAGAATTTTTTGTCTTGTAACCAACTAGATGGCTTACCGAACCCGAAGGTTCATCACCAAATTAACCGAAGCCCTCCACCGGACCCTGTCCTGGGCCAACAAAATCCAGTCTCCTTCAACTCCTATATCCCATAGATCCCTCCTGACATTATCCTCCCATCTATGTCTAGGTCTCCCCAGCAGTCTCTTCCCGTCAGGCTTCCCAACCAATACCTGTTGCACACCTCTTGTCCCATCCATGCGCGCTTCATGCCCCGCCCATCTCATTCTTCTTGACTTAATTGCCCTGACAATATTGGGGGGGGGGGTAAAATTTTTAAATTCGCCATTATGGAGTTTTCTCCAGACCCCATCATCATCTCTCCTAGGCAGAAATATCCTCCTGAACACCCTATTCTCAGACACCTGCAATCTGTGTTCCTCCCTCAGAGTGAGAGACCATGTTTCGCACCCATACAAAACAACAGGCAAAATTATTGTTTTGTATACTTTAATTTCCAGGTTCTTAGAAATCAGACAGGAAACAAAATATTTTGAACTGAGAAGTAGCACGCTTTTCCGGAATTTAGTCTCCTCCTGACTTCCTCATGAGCATCATTTTAATTTCTTATTGTCGTTCCCAAGTATTTGAACTTTGTCACATTTGTCAAGGATTTATTAGCCA
>NW_019059838.1:295900-309355 GCF_000696155.1 Zootermopsis nevadensis | reverse complement strand
GCCCCCTGCCATATTCAATAGGTATAGCAAGACGCCACAAGCAAAGAGCATAGACGTCAGTATTAGGTACCATGACCAAAGATAACTCAAACATGGTTGTAGACCACTGCGATATATGTAAAGGCCGCCATTCACGATCGCTCCATTCGTCCAAATGGCGCGGTGTCGCTCCAAAATTGTACCGTGAATGCGGAAACTGAAGTCCATTGGCGTGGCGTGGTGGGCTCGTTTGGATATTCTGTCGAGCCATAATCCATCCGATCGCTCCATCGGTTCGTGAGTGGCGGAAACGTGGTCCATTCTCATGCCAGTCTGCCACGAGCCTTCGTCCAGTGAAGTCCAAACTTGTATAATGTCGGGTCGTGAGTTTGTTATTGAGGTGATTGAGAAATATAGAGAGTTGCCATGTTTGTGGCAGATAAGTAATGAAGACTATCATGATAAAGCTAAAAGAAGCTTAGCAATGGAAGAATTGGTGGTTTTATTTAAAACCAAAGATCCTACCGCCAACAAAGAAAATTCCCTTAGAAGTTGCTTCAGAAAGGAGCATAAGGACTTAAATTGCTTCTATTTAAGAGCCATTGCTTTGACCACTTTCGTTTTGGTTTTTTTCTTTTAATATACAGGCATACTGCCGTAGCTAGTATCAATTCTTCGTCCATCGCAAACACCACGCACTTCACAGAGGGACAACAAACCGCGACTGGCGTGACGCGACCGTGAATGTAGTACCTCTTTGGACGACATGAGTTTGGACGTCATCCATTCGGATGTCATCCATCTGGAGCGATCGTGAATGGCGGCCTTAAGATAATTCTGCCCGCCTGTCTGCTGACGAGATACTAAGATGTACTTAGTTTTTTATTAATTTACCTCTAGCCCCACCTGTTTACTGGCCTCTAGTAAAACTTCTGTGTTTCTCTTTATTGTATTTATATTGTCCCCCAATAAATTAACATCATCAGCATATGCCAATAGCTGATGTGTCCCATTCAATTGCAAACCCTCCTGCCTATCTTGGACTTTCCTGATGGCATATTCTAGCGCAAAGTTAAAGACCGTTCTTGATGAAGAATGACTCAGATACATATTTACCTACTCAAATTTTGCTACAGGTTTCATTTAAGCACATTTTTATTAGACTCACTAGCTTCTTTGCTATACCAAATTCAATAAGAACATTATATAGCCCTTCTCTCCACAGAGTCATAGGCTTTTTTGATACCTATAAATAGCTGATGTACAGTCCCACTGAACTCCCATTTTTTCTCTAGTATCTGAGGAATGCAAAAGATCTGATCAATTGCTGATCTGTTTCGTATGAACCCACTCTGATGATCCCCAATAATTTCATTCGCATATGGGGTTAATCTTGCCAAAAGAATGTTTGGTAGAATTTTGTGTATAGTTGATAGCAGAGAAATTCCTCGGTAATTACCACACTCAGTCTTGTCCCCCTTCTTATGAATAGGAATAATTATGTATTCCTTCCATTGTTGTGGCATCTCTTTCTTATCCCAAATTAACAGTATAAGCTTGTGGATCCTCATATGCAACCCTTGCCACCTGCTTTAGTTAATTCTGCAGGAATCTGGTTTACACCTGGAGATTTATACCTTTTCAACTTCGAATGGCTTGTTCAACTTCATCTAAGCTATGTTCTGGCACCATCAGTTCAGCTGTATGTATTTTAATCTGTCTAATATCACCAGTCTCCTGAACATTGAAGAGCTCGCTAAAGAAATTTTTCTACCTATTCACAATTTTTATTGGATCTTGCAAGCAAATTGACATTATCATCCTTTACCAAATTGGTCTGGGGTTGATATCCATTCTTAAAGTTGTTAATGCCTCTGTACAGGTCTCTGATATTTTTTTCCTTATTTGTCTCAAGTTCAACAATTCTGACCTTCAGCCATTCCCATTTCTTATTCATAAAACTTCTACTAACTTCTCGTCTCACGTTGCATAGATTATACACATTTGTTTTGTTTGGGTCCTGCAACCATTGAAATTTTGTTTGCTTCCTTCGATCTATTAGCTTGGAACATTCTTCATCAAACCATGTTTTTTTTTCTTTCTCCTGTAGTATCCTAGTTTTTCTTTGGCTGAAATTTTGATGCAATTACTGACATTTTCCCACTCGCTGTTGATGTCCACACTTTCATTATCTTCATTTGTCTCTAAAATTTGAAACCTATTCGAAATTTAAACTTGATATTGTTCCTTCGCCTCTCCCTCACTTAATTTTTTCAAATCAAATCTTTCAGTGTCGAAATTTTGCGTAGTTTGTCTACTTACTGAAAGCTGCCCCCTCACTTTTGCAAGTACCAGATAATGGTCAGTGTCACATTCTACTCCTCTGAATGATCTCACATCAATTACATTTGTCTGTCTTCTGTTATCCACTAAAACACGATTTACTTGACTGTGTGTGCTACCATCAGGAGAATTCCAAGTGTTTTTATGAATATCACGGTGTGGAAATTTTGTACTTTTTACAATTAAATCTTTTGACACAGCGACGTTTACTGCTCCAACACCGTTATCATTTCTGAGTGCATGGAGGCTCTCACTGCCTATTGTGGGTTTGAAGATATCCTCCCTCTGAATTTATGCTTTGAAATGCCCTAGCAGAACTTTCATGTGATATTGCCAAATGTATGAAATACTGATTGCAATTCTTCATAAATCTACCCTTGATATGAGGCGCTGATACCACGTCACAGGCGAGCTTTTTAAAGACAAGTCCTGCACGTGAAGAACAGTAGTGCCGTTGAAATCTTCCAGTGCTTACAAAGGCCAACACTAAAAGGTCAGAGCATTCTCATGTAGTACATCGTTTCCGGGATATATGAACGTCATTCTGAAACATCAGAATTCCCTGCCAGTCAATATAAGAACACACCCACCATTCTTTTATATTCAGAAATTAAGAATCAACGCGTGAGGCTGCCACAGTCCGTCCGTCTACGGGTCATATCAGCGTAGTGCGAGGTTCCATCAAAATTAACACTGAATGGAAGATGTTTACGACATCGCTCGATTGAGAGGCCAACTGCTTTCTTCTCACCCTTTACATAAATCCTGCTACATTACCCTTACAACAGCATCAATAAAACGCTCTGGTAATAAAACCTAAAGGTTTAGCAAAGTTGGTAAATAACAAGAACAGGGAGACACCATAAATCATTGTCTTGCAACCGATTTCTCGAGGATGCATTTTAATATTCGTCTACCAACCTGGTGAATTTCACGGCGGCGAATATGAAGACAGCTGCCTTTTGGGATGTAGCGCCGTGTAGTCTGACAGTATATCCAAGTTTCGGATGTGGTTCCTGCCTCCATCATCAGGGAGATGTATAAATTCATCCTGACCCTGATGACGGAAACAGCAAGGATATGTGAAACGTCGGTAAGTTTCTACCGGACTACGTGGTGCTACGTCCAAAAAAAAATAGTCACCTTCACTTTAAAACCATCCCCCAAACTCATTTCAACCTACAAAATAATTTTTGAAAGAGGTTTGCCCTCCAAAATTGTGTATTCATTTACCAAACTTCTAAAATGGGAGGTACATATACAGCCAAGTGCAAAAAAAAGACTCAGCATGCACTCAGCTAAAATTAGTGTTTATATATACAACTTCTCTTTCAGACTTCTTCCGCGGGGAGACATTAGCTTCACAAGAACCTTTCGGTCGTAAACTGTAACCTTAGAGATGATTATCGCCATGAAAATGTCTGAAGGAAATTCAATCCATTTCACATCTAATTGCTTGTCCCAAATAACTTTCATTTTAACTATGTTCACCTTCTAATGCAGAGTCCACCATGTTGTAAAATTAAATGTACACCCCTGTGCACTACGTACTATCATGCAGCTAATTTAAAGGCCAATGCAAGGGGTTAATATCTTGGCAGCTTTTTCTAGGTCTTCCAACTAATCACTTTCCACCAATATTCTGTGCCAGTTTCTTCTTTCACATCCGGATTATAAAAGTGTAAAGGGTTTTTAATCCTCCGTTGACAATACCAGGAGAAGTTCAAATCACCAAGTTCCACAGTACGTATATTTCACCATTTCTTCTGTATCAAGTTGAGGGACATGACCCAGTATTTTTGCAGCAGCTACCGGCTTCTACCAATAGTATATTTCCCTGATGTTAAATATTGTCATTAACTGCATTCCTGTCAGAAGATAATTCAATTGATTACAAGGCACAATGTATTCTGCATGCATAGAGCAAGATACGTCTGTACTCATCAGTTACTAGAAATGCAGACTGCATTTTTGTCCCATCTCATCACAGAACATAAAATAACGAAGTAAACAGAGTTCAGTCTAGCTGTGCCGGTCGGTGTCGTCACATATAAGGTGAAGAACAATTTGTAGTTTATATAACGGCGCTGTCAGTATCTCAGAGTAGGCTATATAGCGTCTAACGATAAGATTAATGAGTGATAAATCTGAAAGGATGCGGAAGGAAGCTGTCGTGGCCGAATGAAACTAATACTATTTCAGTGCCGCAACTATGAACTCAGTGCCTTGCTGTTAAGACTGTACATTTCACCCAACATTATTGGCTGCGAGTAGCTTGTTTGTAACTTGTAATGGTTGCAAGACGAACAGCTAGAGGGAACACAGTGTAATTAATTAACTAACCAAGAAACTCCATGGAAAATGGTGTTTATTCTACTAACGTACAGGTATTTCACTTGGTTGGTAAATAATTTACATTCTGCCAAAGGCAGGATAAACTGAAGTAACAATTCTCCCTCATTCGTCTCCCTGCCGTGTTACTTATGCACAGAGATGCTATTATAAAAACAGGGCAGTTCTGAAATATTCCATGTGTTTTGCTTCATTAAATAGTTGGGGACTAACTGAAAAGTACCTTTATTAATGCCACCGAATGTCTGTCCGTCTAGCGTAATAAGTTACGCAGTTCGTGTGTTGAACCTAATGCAGGCTTAAGTGGACGGGCTATGCAGAAGGAATTGAAACTAAGTTCTGGAAGCAAGATACGCAGACAATGCTATGGTGGTGCCTACTGTGGAGTCTGGCTTCAGTCGCAGTAAGGATGTTTCCACATTTTGTTTTCTTACAAAATACAGTTCATAAATGTTTTACTCTCAGCGAGATTCTGAAGGTAATGCTGTAATAACCCCTATTGCCGTTCAACACGAAGAAGTTTTATTACCTTGGACTTTGACGGGTTGTAGCTCTGTTACAAGGTCAACAAAGCGGTTTTGTTCGACATTCAGAGCAGCCTTACCGGCACGAGTAGGCACAATCGATACAAATTGTGACAACTGCGTGACCCACTTTGGGAACTCGGGGGAAGTGTTACTCGTGCCCCAGGTGATTCTAGTCCATGTTCTTGAGGATAATTGGTGGTGGTGGTGGTGGTGGTGGTGTTGTTGTTTCTCAGCTTTACAACATGGTTGTGGGTTTTCGCTGTTTCCTTTTTCAGAGGTTTTTGGGTCTTGAGTGGTGCATTCATGAGTAGTGAGTGACCAGCCCACTGACTGACTGACTGCACAATTCCTACTTGAACCTGATTTGACTGCCAAAGTCATGTAGCAGTTAATCAATGAGGAGACTTCGGTGAGAAAGATGGCTACGGAATTTTATCACCCGCAGGATTGAACCCGTGAACCTTGGGTCCAGTGGCGAGCACGATAATCACTAGTCCACCAAGGGCGACGAGAATAATCGTTACTCACTTGTTTTAGGATCGATAATCTCGTTGTTGTTGAATGGACTGAGAAGATTATAATAATCTAGGTATGTAAGTTATAATTTAAATATTCAAACTTGGCTTCTTCAGTAGAATAGAAGTAGTGCATTAGATACTGAATTATTTTGAAATTTTTAGTTGTATGCGGCTTGATGGAAAAATTAGTTGCACTTCATTTAATCAAGAAACAAGTCTTAATACGATATAATTCATGTCTTTATGAAGCTTATTAAGTAATATATGGTGAGTTGTAAAATTGGTGAGAAGCTTTGTGAAAAACAATTTTTTGTGGTTACCACCTGAACTAATTTTTTGTGACTACTTTGGCTGTAGTCCATCCTTTCCATTTCTGTTCAATTGTGAGTAGCCCTGAATTCACAGGCAGATGAATGAGATTATGGACTCAGTACTTCAGATGAAATTGTCATATCATTGTGTTCAACTTCTCATAACATAACTACGCAGATCAACATTTGGCATAATCAAAATGATTACCTGCACTTGTTCATGCTGTTTCATTACCGTGTTCAAAATTGTGTTCCTAAATCCAAATATTTGTTTCCATCCACAGAAAATCATGCTGTATGCTGTAGTTACTGCTCAAGATAGAAACCCATTTTACCATAGATCTGAAGATTCAAGAAGGAGTGGTGCTGGTCCTACAAGGCATTCTCCATTCTCTTTGTTTATGCTATCATGTGAAACAGAAGAATGTGTCTTAAACCTTGTGTATATTGCAGATAATTATAATGGGTTCGTCTCAGGCATTCAGCAGTGACAAGAGGTTTAGAACACGTGACATTGCTGGTAGTCAAAGAAGAATTGGTAATACTGAGTTGCAGGTAATTGTCATTAGTTAGCTGTGTTGATGTGAGTAAGATTTTACATTACACCAACATTTGCTGAATGATACTGAGAATTTTAATTAGCATATTTCCTCATAATTAGAGCATTTATTCTGGTAATTGAAGTGGTAACTGAACATTATATTTGCTGGTTTTATATGTCCATAGTCTACGTGGGATAATAGTATTACAGTTACAGACGTATGTACTCTAACCTTGTAATAAGAGATGTGAGGTTTCATTGGTGTATGTCAAAGTGGAGTTTGACCTCTCCATCCCCCCCAGTGTCTATCATGTCCATAGCAGAATTGAAACAATTTAATATAATTGTCTTGTTCGTTGTACTGCTTCATGACTGAGGTGTCGTGGCCTCAAATTGCAGGACCCGGGAGGTGTCGTGACCTCAAATTGCAGGACCCGGCGAATCTCCTGCCGCCATTCTTCCCTGTCCAGTGCTTTAGTAATGGCGTCTCGAAGCGAATTTCCAGTGAGCACGTTCACTTGATCTATCCATCTTGCCGGGCATGTTCCTCGTGACTTTCACTCTGGACTATGTCTTCCATGACCAGTTTTTCTAGGCCACTTTCTGTAAGCATAATGTGCCCAAAATAGCGCAGGATTCGGTCATAGATCTTGGAAGACCAGCGATGCGCTATTCTGAGCTCATTCAATATCAAGATGTTAGTTTGACGGGCAGTCCAGGGTATCGATAGTAATCTTCTCCAACACCACATTTCAAAGGCGTCTATGCGATTGCAGTCTTTCTTATGCACTGTCCACCACTCAGTTCCATAATTATTGAAAAGTTCAAAGAGGTGACCAAGCGTTTTTTGGTGTTAATCACGATGCCTTTGTCTCTCCAGATCTTTGCCAGTTTTAATGTGGATGTTTTGGCCATTATGATCCGCCTTTTAATTTCATCAGTGGAGCCACCTTCATTAGAGATAAGTTAGCTCAAATATAAGGATTTCGAGACCACTTCACAACCTGCGATGTGGCCTATTTCAGGTCTATTATTATTTTGATGGTCTACAATCATGATTGCAGATTGTTTATTTTGCGACCACCAATTAGAAATGCCATTATCCCATCCATCCAGGGCAGTCGTCATAACATATTCACTGTATATGTTGAACAGCAACGGGGATAGGATACATCCCTGATGAACGCAGGCTTTGACTCAGAATGTTTTTGAGATCTTAACCTGTGTTTTAACTATGGCTGCATTTGAATTGTATTGTGATCTTATCAGTTTTGGCAGGTGAGGAGGGAGACCCATGTAAGCAAGTATTCGCCAGAGATGACTCCACTTCACGGAATCGAAGGCCTTTTCTTAGTCAAAAAAGCACAAATAAAGCAGAGTATTAAATTCCGTGGCCTTCTCGACTATTTGCCTTTCATTTAAAGGTTGTCCCCTTATGCCTTTGCCTTTAACAAATCCAGTTTTTTCTTTAGTTATTTTATGGCATAAAAAGGCTTTTAAATGATTATGTAGAATCTGGAGCATGACTTTGCTGGCGTGCGATATTAACGCTATTAAACGATAGTTCTCTTACTTCTTCTTTGATCCTTTTTTATACACAGTGTCCCGTTAAAACTTCCCACATTTTATCAGATTGCAGAGCAGAAAGTATGAATGGTAGGAAAATGAAACCACAGAAAATGCAAGAACAATTCAAAAAATTTATATGACACACACTAATTAACCTCTACGTGTGCACCATTGGTAGCACGAACAATATCTAGTCGGTATTCAATTTATTGTCACATTCTCTGCATCATTCCCATTGTTACAGTAGCAGTCGTGTCATGGATGCGGGCTTGTAAATCTGGGAGATCATTCACTGGAATAATGAACACACGATCCTTCACATAAACCCAGAGGAAGAAATCCAGCAGAGCGAGATACGGTGTACGTGGCTGCCACCAAATTGGACTGCCACGACCAATTCAGCGATCTTGGAAGGTGTTATTGAGGGACCTACGAACATCTAGATTCCATTATGGCGGAGCTCCATCTTGTTGGAAGATTACGTAAGGCTGCAGATTGGCTACCTGGGGATACAGGAACTGTTCCAACATGTCAAGGTATACGGGGACAGATACTGTAGCTTCACCGAAGAAAATCGGACCGGTAATCCTGTCCTTCATTAGGCCGCACCAAACGTTCAATTTTGGGCTGTCTCGGACATGTTCTCTGTACACATGCGGATTTTGCGTTCCCCAGATCCGTACGTTATGCTGATTGACAATCCCAAACAGATGAAATGTGGCCCTGTCTGAAAACAAGATGTTTCCAAGAAAGTGAGTGTTGGTGTCGATACGATCCAGCATTTCAGTAGCAAATTCCTGTCAGTGTGGCTTGTCGTCTGATTTCAATTCTTGAACAATTTGCAGTTTGTAAGGATATAAACGAAGCCGCTTATGCAGCACTCGATGCACTGTTGATCGCGGCACATTGAATTATCTTGATGCTTGGCGAATTGATTTGTTCTGGCTTCTCTCAAACCCCGCTTGAATTTCTTCCACTTTCTCTTCAGGAACACTTCAAGGAGCTCCCCCAGATTGTTTTAGAACACTTCCAGTCGCCAGAAAATTCTCGAACCATACTGTAATTATTTTCCCATCAGGTGCATCTCCTCCGTACACTTGTCGGTAATTTCTTTCCACTGAAATTATTGATTTTGATTCCATATACCACACTACTGTTTGTGCACGCTGCTGTGGAATCGCCATTTTGCTTATTAAACAGTTATATTGTTTCCTATTAAACGATAGTTCTCTTACTTCTTCTTTGATCCTTTTTTATACACAGTGTCCCGTTAAAACTTCCCACATTTTATCAGATTGCAGAGCAGAAAGTATGAATGGTAGGAAAATGAAACCACAGAAAATGCAAGAACAATTCAAAAAATTTATATGACACACACTAATTAACCTCTACGTGTGCACCATTGGTAGCACGAACAATATCTAGTCGGTATTCAATTTATTGTCACATTCTCTGCATCATTCCCATTGTTACAGTAGCAGTCGTGTCATGGATGCGGGCTTGTAAATCTGGGAGATCATTCACTGGAATAATGAACACACGATCCTTCACATAAACCCAGAGGAAGAAATCCAGCAGAGCGAGATACGGTGTACGTGGCTGCCACCAAATTGGACTGCCACGACCAATTCAGCGATCTTGGAAGGTGTTATTGAGGGACCTACGAACATCTAGATTCCATTATGGCGGAGCTCCATCTTGTTGGAAGATTACGTAAGGCTGCAGATTGGCTACCTGGGGATACAGGAACTGTTCCAACATGTCAAGGTATACGGGGACAGATACTGTAGCTTCACCGAAGAAAATCGGACCGGTAATCCTGTCCTTCATTAGGCCGCACCAAACGTTCAATTTTGGGCTGTCTCGGACATGTTCTCTGTACACATGCGGATTTTGCGTTCCCCAGATCCGTACGTTATGCTGATTGACAATCCCAAACAGATGAAATGTGGCCCTGTCTGAAAACAAGATGTTTCCAAGAAAGTGAGTGTTGGTGTCGATACGATCCAGCATTTCAGTAGCAAATTCCTGTCAGTGTGGCTTGTCGTCTGATTTCAATTCTTGAACAATTTGCAGTTTGTAAGGATATAAACGAAGCCGCTTATGCAGCACTCGATGCACTGTTGATCGCGGCACATTGAATTATCTTGATGCTTGGCGAATTGATTTGTTCTGGCTTCTCTCAAACCCCGCTTGAATTTCTTCCACTTTCTCTTCAGGAACACTTCAAGGAGCTCCCCCAGATTGTTTTAGAACACTTCCAGTCGCCAGAAAATTCTCGAACCATACTGTAATTATTTTCCCATCAGGTGCATCTCCTCCGTACACTTGTCGGTAATTTCTTTCCACTGAAATTATTGATTTTGATTCCATATACCACACTACTGTTTGTGCACGCTGCTGTGGAATCGCCATTTTGCTTATTAAACAGTTATATTGTTTCCCGCACTCACATGGTATGCGGTATACACCCGCAACTCTTAGGCCTAATTTGTCCTTGATAGGTCTCGGCATTTGACTACTTTTCTTCATTATTCTGCTGATTCTGTGGGAAATTGCTTGTTTTAACGGTATAATCGCTATGCCCTGTGCCTGGGGCCTCTGTCTCGGAGTTAGGGTCTGCTTGGTGTCCTGGTTACTGTATCCGTTCTGTCCGAACGTCTCACTCATAATCACTGTACGGTATATTTTAAATGTTGACTTTGTTTTTGATCCCAGAGCATAACAGCATTTATTTCCTAGCTCTAATTTCCTTCACTTAATACCGATCCAAGGTATTTGAAAGGAAATTTCCCTACTTGTAAAATCCTGCACTCTCTGCCATATCTGCGTTATCTATCTCAACCACCACGATGTGCGGTTTTCATTCCCGTTATTACTGGTTGTAGGTTGTACGTCTTGAACATCTCTGTTAGTATGGGGTTGAGCGATTCTATTCCCATTTGCATCCGCGTTCGCATTATTCACTTGATTATTGTTGCTCATATCTGCGTTATCTATCTCAACTTTCTGTTTCTGATTGAAGTGGTTAATGTTCTTAACACTTAATCCAAGGTTGATAGACTTTTAAGGGGCCATAAACATTTGTATCACAACTTCCTTCAGAGAAGCACAAGAAGAACCTCTGGAGCTTGAACGAGATGATTTGTAAGCAAAATTCGGCGGCAGTCAAAAATAAGGATTGAGTAGTTTAAAAGTCCAAGACTTGTGCAGGTCTCCAAGTGGCGTTGTTATGCCCTGCCTCGAACCTGTGTTCTGCCACCACAGACTTCTGTGGCTGGTATAAGCGTATATACGTATATACCATTTATGCTCCGTGCATCTGTCTTTGATAGATCTGCTCATCTCTCCGATGTAGACCTCAAATACACCAACTTGCATAAAAAACAGGAAATGTACAACATGAGATTCACTTACCCAAAATGTAAGGTTTCCATTTCTGTTATCGGTTGAAGTTTGTGCATCTTCAACGCCGCTGTTATTACGGGATGGAGCTGGTGGAGCTCTTCTATTTTCATGCGAGTTTGCATTCCTCCGATTTCTCGTGCTCATATTTGCGTTATTACAACAGCATTTCTTTCCTAGCGCTAATTTCCTTCACTTAATACCAATCCTAGGTACTTGAAAGGAAAATCCTGCACTCTCTGCCATTTATCTTTATTCCTTGTCATTATCATTGATTTATTTTGGTTTCTTTCTGGCACCACTTTCTTCGCTCCTCTTCTCAATTCCTCCAAGCTTTCTTTTAAATAATTTACACTTCTACGTAATAAGACTATGTAACTTCTCATGAACACAGAAAACTAAGCCTACGTGTCACGTACCAGCACACCCAATGAGAAGATGATTATTAGCATGAGAGGCCATCGATATACAATGCTGTCCGTATCGTAAGCGACAACTGCTTGCCCTACCATAGTTATGACCGTTGCCATACATCTGAGCAGCAGGACTGTCAGCAACCAAGCGATCCTCTGTAATGTGAAAGTGTAAATATTTTAATCCCTGTGATCAAGATCTGCATTTGTGTATCTTGATTGATGATTTATGCATCACTTGGAATGATATTTGGCTGTGATAAAAACAAGTTCTTAAATTATCGAGTTCATAAAAAACGCTTTCTCAGCTTACATCGGGCAATTAACCAGGAAGAACCGAGGAAAATCCAGATTTCTAGATGAGTTCCTGCCGACATTCAGACCAGAGTCATTTTGATTCGCTAACTTTTCTCTCCATGTGGGTGTTGTAAGGGCAAATACGCAGTCAAATGCCCGCATGCTTTCTTCTCGCTTGAAAAGGAAATGCCGGACGCCTTAGAGTTCTTTACATGAATGTGGAGTCTTTCAAGGACGAACAATCGAAAGTTTCCTTTATTTATGACTCCACAGCATTTCTTAGCTTTTAGAAAAAAATAACTAAGCTTCTCTTCATAAATATGACTAGTTGAAGCTAGAAAATGCAGCCAATGAAATGGGCCTTGGTATTAATGAAAGTAGGACATAAATGGAAATATCACACCGACGAACCAATATGAAATAATTTAAAGTAAATAATTACAAGTTTGGAAAAGTAAACATATTTAAATATCTGGGCACTTTTATTAATTCACCCAATGATCTAACTACTGCTAGCTAATAAATGTTACTATCAACTAAAAAACAATTAAAATCCAGGCACCACCCTTAATACAAAATGCACACTATACAGGCCTGTGTTAACAAAAATAACAGATGATCGCTGCTACTTACGCTACACGACTGAATATTCGGCCTCTGAAGGCTCAAAATTGTAGTCACTTTTTGCTTACGTACGACATGCTTAATTTTGTCCACAGTTTAACAACACATCCCTTCACATTTGTCTTATTACCAGCCATCTTTCATTCTATGTAGGATTTGAGGTTATCATGATACAAGCAACTTTTACAATCTATTTTATCATACAAATATGAAAGCCTAGATCAGTGTTCTGCTAACTTCTCATTGCATCTATAACTTGTAATACTTATCAGAGTGAAACGATGTGTACTGTAACCGTCCTTTCTATTTCTTTCTGTACATCAGGACGCCCGGCTGGTTACAAGGGGTTTTGTGTTGGGTTTCGTTTTTGGTAGCTCAGGGCATGGACTCTTGCCTTCAAGGAATATACGGGTTGGTGAAGAGGGGTTTCGGGATCAACTTGCGAGGCAGTGGAATAAGAGGGGATATCATTCAGTTTCATCAGGCACGTTTATTAATTTCGTAATTTCCCTCGCCGAGTGCAGGACTACTCGCCGCCGAGACTAAAGCGTAAGTGTCCTTTTGGAATCTCCTTGC
>NW_019059838.1:209461-243402 GCF_000696155.1 Zootermopsis nevadensis | reverse complement strand
TTCATACTCATCGCCCTGATGATGGAGGCAGTATGACCTCTGAAACGTTGGTAAACATCGACCAGACTACACAGCGCAACAACCCAGAAGACAGAAATCTTCATACTCTGATGACGGAGGCAGTATGACCTCTGAAACATTGGTTAACATCGACCAGACTACACAGCGCAACAACCCAGAAGACAGATTTCTTCATAATAATATGCAATTGCATGTTCATGAGGCATTCTGCACTTTCCAAAAACTGTGGCAACTTTGGGGGTGTGCCTGAGAACAACCACAAGATCACTAGCAGAAGTGTGACCACAGACCAAACTAGGCACCATACCTATAGCTATGTCCCTTTCACCAGTCCTATCTGCATTTTGTTTATTAACGCAGTTCATTATTTATAATACTTCTGTTATTATGAACTGTGGAACTGTCTGCTTATTAGTGTATGGGTCTGTATCCTTCAACCGCTGTACAAGGTATGGAGAGAGAGATAGAGGCTGGAATAAGGAAAAGCAACAAATCCAGTCACAGGGCTACTTGTTATCTGATGTAAGCAACTATTATGAATTATTGACTTCAAAAATGTTTGACGCTAGTGACCGTCATGGTAAGAAGCAGCTGTCCAGTGACCTGCCTTCAACACCATTAGCATACAACCATGCACAGTGGAGGATTTGTCAACTAGGACTTTATCGACTTATAAACTTTGGTACCAAGGTACATATTTTAACCTAATAGAGCATCATTACCTAATTTTTGAAAGTCTTGTCTTTAACTAAAGAAGTTTGGTCAGATGGATATCTGAAGTTTGGGTAGATGTTTGGAAGGTTAACCTGGTTCACCATCCAAACAACACAGTTAAGTAAAAATTAATAACATCAAAATGGAGCAAACAACTGAATATTCTGGAAAGTGCCCCCCTTCAACTTATATGAGTTCTTACATTTGTATATGGGATTATAAATGGCAGCCAACAATTGGTGAACTAGGATCAATCTGTTAATTAAACATAATTTATAATTCATTATGAAACATCTTAGAAAAACTGACTGGATGAGTTTTCAGATTTTCTGTTCTGAAGGGTACCACCGCCACCTTCTCAGTCAGATACTTCATCACTTTTGTCTGCCTTTAGAATCTATAATTATTGTCCATGTAATAATTATTTCATATCATTCTTGATGGAAAATGAATCAGATAAATATTTACCTATACGAATTTTGCTACAGGTTTCATTTAAACACATTTTTATTAGCCTCACTAGCTTTGGTATACTAATTTAAATGAGAAGAATATAAATGGATAAAAAAGACAAGTGTTCAGTCCGCAGCCTACAGTTTAAAATGTGGACACTATTATAGAATTGTATGCTCGTGGCCTTCGTTTTTCTGTACCGAAAGTGTCTGATGGGCGGAATTATTACTAAAATATGTGTTTTCTACAGGTGGAGTATTGCAGGCAACTGATAGCACCACAAAACTAAACTGAATGTAAATGTTTAGACTTGGAAGGTACAAAACACAGCTCTTCAGTGGTAGGTTATTTACAGATACTGTTTCAGCTATGAAGTTTATTTCGTGTATAACAGGGTAAGATGTGTGTGTATGTACTGTAGAGCATCCAACAATATGCTGTGTTGTCTTAAAGACTGTTTTTCTTGTACAAAGTCAAATTTCCCGTGTTTTTACCACTCGGTTGAAATGTAGCTACGTTTCATCCACAAGATGGCTGTAATGAAAACTTGACATTATTTATTTGTTCACACTCCATTTTTTTAGGTCATCATAGAATTGTTTGTTGAAAGCAATATCTGGAGTATTGTGATGTAAGTAGAAAGAGTTTTGAGAAAACCTTTTCACATATCTGTCACACAGGAAGTTCAGATATTAAAATAAATCTGAAAAATCCACTGAGGATTAAAATAAAACAAAACTCCCTTAGTCTGCAAGGTTTGTTTATTGATTTCAGTATCTAGTGAGGCATTATATGCACGTTCAAACTACAGTATTGGAATAAACATAGCGCAACGGTGCAATCTGTCCTCCCTTCTTTTAAAACAGCTTTCAATCTTGGGGAACAGAGTTCATCACATAAGCAAGACACACTTCTGTCCAAAGAAGCCTCACATCTATGAGATGATTGTCATTCAGTTATCACTTTGTGTGCATACAGCAGAAGAGGACTGGTTGAATGTGGTCACTGAACTTGTTCCCCTTTTGATCACAGCTATTTTACTTCCCTGCAGCAATTGCAACACATTGCATTTATAACATTATTTTAAGCATACACACATTGATGACATGACATTTTACTGTGACTAAAAATGAAAAAAAACATAGTCCATAATATTAATTACACCACCTGGATTGAATGTACAGCATACAACAAAGTCCTGAAGTTTGGGCATAACAACAGTTATAATCAGAAAGTAACGTCATATCAAAGGATGACAATAGGCACTACTAACTCACAAATAAAATTACTTATATATGAGAAGAAACTTAACATAAACGAGCTAGTTTTCTTTCATCAAGACGTAATTTTCATGTCCCTAATTTGCATAACTACAGCCTCACTTTGGTCATGTCAAGCTGACATATCAGGAGAGAAATGTAAGTCTGCCTTTGTATTTAGCAGGCAGTGAATGTTCTACTTGCCATTCAAATGTACTTTCAGAACTACTACTAAAACAATGCCACAAAAACTGTGTTCTTTGTAATGTAACAACTATATTAATAAAGAAATACATGCTCATAATTCTACCTCTTACTGGAACAATGAGAACTACATATAAAGGGAGAAGCAACCTAATTAATTGCATCACACACACACACATGAAAAGCATTTCATTGTGGCCAGATTTCAGTGTCCATAGTGTGATTCAGTTATCTCAACAACGAAGCAGTGGTTTGTAACAGTCCTCTGTGGCTAAGAGGTCTGTATGCTTCCTGTATTATGAATACTATCACATTATATGAGTATGGTTTTAATCACAACAAAATGCGAACAGATGTAGGTGAAGTCGAACTTCATACATGTTGCACAACAAACCCAACACACTAAGAGACCCTAATCTCAGCCAAATTAAAAAAAATATTCCACAATTTGTGCCACACTGTCTGTGACCCTGTACTAACTGCACTGGCATCCACATTCCAGAATGAAGGAATATATTCATTCCCTTCTCAAGAAGTGATGGGCAATCAAAATCACTTACGAATTAGTTACCTTCTAACAGCATTTTTCAATTACCCCTTTCAAAGTCAGAAACAGGTGTTTTTATGGTACTACCAACATGTATGCAAAAGGGACTTTTGCTTTAAACAAAGTATAAAAATTTGTGGAAATGTTTCAAAGCCAGTTAATTTGTATTTAAAGTAAGAAATGGGTGTACAGTCTTCCAGGCACATGGAAGTGTGGCATCGTGGGTTAATGAGGCCTGCACTACTGGACCTTGCCCTAAGGTTCAGGCATGACCTAGCCAAACTCAGATCAAACTTCTGTAAAGTAAGATTTGAGCTTTTCACAGTAATAAGAAAACAGATGGTGGTCTGCCACAAAGAATTTTAGCTCTGTGACAAAATAAATGGCACAACAACCCACAAGACCACCATTTACACAATTTGTTGGGGGAGGAGGGGAGTGCTAATGTAACAATTTAGGAAAACTGGCCATGGAATATTAAAGTTATGTTTCATCACAAAGTTCTGACACATACATAGGTAATTTTAAATGTACAAATCCTGAAAAATACAAAGTACTTTTTGTCGCATGCATCTATTATGCCTGATGCATCATCATAAGCAGAATTTGAACTAATTATTACTGTCTGAAATATGCTTATGTTGACGACAGAAACAGTAGTAAATTTCAAAATATATTCAGAGTTAATACTGCATGCATCCTTGAGGCTAGTATGGGGGGCATGAAATGGGTGAGGGGCCCTTTACACTTCATTTAGGCCACATGACCATCAGACCAGCCCAGTGCAGACCTCCACTGTGTGTGCACTCAACAACCAATAAGCTAAAATATTAATAGACACAGAGAAACTCATGTTTGTAAATGATTGCAATTCCAATTAGCTTTCTTCTCTCCCACTTTCTTTTTTCTTTCAGAAAACACAAAAAAGCTAAGCAGAATAATTGTGTATGCTCATACTTGGTGATGCACTGACTCTGTGTTGTTCCTATAAAAACAGCCATTTCAAACATTTTAATTGCCATTTTTTATCAGTATGCACCATATTCATAATTCCACTGCATTACGTTTACCTGGTAGAATCTTAACCACTTAGTATGAGGAGGTGAACTTATATTAAGTAATTAAGATTATATCAGGCACTTAAAGAACTATCAGAATTGCTGAGGCCAGTCTGTTCTTCCTCAGGTTGCAAAAACAGACACTGTGCCATATGAACAGTAAATATCCAATTCATGGTATGTGCTTTATTAGCGTTGTAATACGCAAATGAAACAAGGAAAACATGGTACAACTGACACAAAGTTGTGGCATTAACAATAAATAATTAAAACATTCAGCATTTTCATGCCACTCCTGTAATTTGGTTTGAATTCATGGAAGAATCAGTGCACTACTACAGTATAATTTTACAGAGACTAGCAAACTACATGTTTGCCACACCCTGCAACCAGTCACCGAACTGTGGAAAATGTTTCCCAGAATCTTCCTTATAAATGATGTTCGTGATGGTTTTCATATGATTTTAACAAATACAGGTTTTCTACCTTGACAATTGTATTTAATTTACCAACCTAAATATTATATGCTAAATACTGTTTATGATTATTATGTTTCCTTAAAACCAGCTATAGCATAACTTATTAACATCAATAGTCATTCAATATCAATAAGATCCAGCTGGTATGGCAACCAAGTGCAAGGGTAATTGGATTCACTGTTATTATGATATCAGTGCATTGAACTGATATTGACATTAATGAATTGGAAAACATCACAACTACAATACACATCTACTAACACTACTGCTTTAATACTGAATATTACATATTTATTTAACACTAAATGTACGCATGAATGATTTTTTTAAACATTATTAGATTTGGAAGCTACAAGTGGCACAGACTGGGGGGAGGTTGCCTGGCCTCAGTGTTTTAGTTCATAGTATAAGGATAATTTCAATGCCTCCTGTATGACACAGAAGACAATGAACAGTCTTGGGTACAATTCTTGCACTTCCTACACACGATAATCTAGTGTCAGTCACATCTCACATTCTCTACAGAAGGTACTGAAATGACCTGCCATTAATATGGCAACACTGGAAACCAAGCAAGGGAAGTAGCCCAGTTCCAAGCCATACACACTTATCATTCTGGGAAAGATTCTCATTTACAAATAATGCAATCTTATTAATTCTGTCTTAGTCATATATATTTCCTTATAGACGCCCCATAGATTAAACAATGAAATCAATCGACAATCATCTCTCAACTTGAATTCCAAAAATTGCAGCCTGGAATCAACCATTCATGAAATTGATCAATTGTTAACCATTCAAATCATTAATGTCAAGAACATGTTGTGAGCAACAACATAATTCACCACATACTGCAACTTCCATTACATTCTTCACATCTGGTCCCAGTACACATTTCACAAAAAAACTCCAACACAGTAGTCAACAGAATCAAATACAGGCCCATGTGTTTTCACTGCAGAATGTCTTAATCATATCCATGCAACGCAACAGCGATCCACTCGTTAACAATCGGCCAAAGTTTACAGTTTAAATTCCAGCTGCAAGCAACAATACTTTTCTCCCCTTGTGCCCCAGCCTATCTTAGCAAAAGGGGAGAAAATTTCACTTTTCCTCTTTAAAATATATTTTATTAACAATGATACAAAACTCCTTATTTTAATTCCCTTGCTTAGGACTGTTTCAAAATAAATAACCTTAAAAATTTCAAACCAAATTTTCAGTACAGAAAAACATTTCCTACTATTTCCAACCCAAAGCAATGGAATCCCAAATCAACAAATACCAAAAGCTTGGTATCTTTTAACAATGAGCCAGAAATTATTTTAATGTATCAAAGCATATATCACACAGCCTGATGCTTACATAATCAAATATTTAATTCACAAGAAATATTCAATAACCAGTCCCCTTTTTTAATTGATTTGTTGCACACTGCCATTCTTCACATAAAGTGACCTATATCCAAATGATTACTTGAATATATTCTTTGTTCCTATTTAAAGTCATATAACAACTGAAACATTGCAAGAGTTCTGAGTTACAATTATGGGCATGAGCAAAGGAACTGACCTGCTTTAGTTTACATTGGGGCATAATGGCTGTATAAAGTGTGCATTAGTGGTGTGTTGATATGCTTTACACATCAGACTTTACGATTCTGTATCACATCATACTCTGATCCATGGGTAAATAATTCACCAGTTTCTGGCCTACAGAACAAACCTAGTGTCAGTACAAATAAACGGTAAAAAAACATAAATTTAGAAAAAAAATTAACATCATTAGAAAAGAGGATATGCAATCTGTGGAGTTCTGAAGTGTAATTTACGAAGAGCATTCATAACAACACAGCATATATAATTTCATAATAATACATGCAGTATGTGTGTCAGTAAATGCATCCTTTCTTACACATAATAGCCAAGTGCAACCGTTTGTTCAAAGTCTGGATATTCCTAAAGAAGCAGAGGGACAATTTATTGTGCAGTTTATCATCAAGAATTATATTTACAGTACTGGGAAAAAGGAATTTTGTATCAACAATTTTTATTTTATTTTTTCCAACAGACAATATGGCCGCATGTTTTACTTACCATGGGAGATGCTTCCAGCCTTCTGTGTGAGATGAAGGCTGTAAAACATTGAACATCATTATTAGCCAGTGATATATAAAGAATTCACAGACAGTGCAAAAGTTAAATGTTAATAATGGACTGAAATGAAAATAATTTACATACTACTTAGTTTGGGGCCAAGTGAGACAACAAAAAAGTTACAATAAACCTGGCAAAGCATACTGTGGATTTCACATACATACATTCAAAAAGATCGAATCACAATGCTAGTCATCATCTCAAAAACAACACTTACCATAAAAATACACATAATATTGCAACAAGTGTGAACCAATGTGCCCGTAAAGCAGAAGTTGTCTTTTGCAACTGCGGCCACTCAGGACGGCTTCAAGTTACAAGCAGTTTATGCATGCAATGAAGATTTTGGTAGCGTCTGGCTGGTAGTGGAGCGGGTGGGCAGCAACTAGAATGTCCCTACAGCTTGTAGAGGACAGAGTAGAACATACTATGCACACGTGGGCGCACATACGCAAGACAGGATGTCCCTAGCTTAACTGTGTTCTCTTGGGATAATTTTCAGTCAAAAGTTCAAATAAGCATAGGTCTGATCTGCAATGGGTTGTCAAGAAAATGTTTATCACTCACTATGCAATAGCTGTGTTTGAGAAATTAGTTCACTAGGCTGCGCACATGACGCAAACAGGCAAGACACAGAAGGCAGTCAGTGATTATTAGCTGTACAATGAGTGTAGTTCATGTTTGTTTACTGTGTCGCTGAGTGTTAAAGGCAACTACATAACAATGATTACATTTTCTACTGAAGAGTATGCAGATATACATTTCATGTATGGTTATTGGGAGAATAATGCAAAAAGCAGCAGTCCAGGAATATCAATGGCAGTTTTCTGATCATACAGTCCCAGATAGACGAGCCTTCAGTAATGTGCACCGGTTTATCACAGAAACTAGTACAATCCCTCAAGACCACTATGAAGTAATGCTGACATGGAAGATGACATACTGGAAATGGAATAGCGCAATCCAAGTACTAGTGTCCAAAGAGTTTCCAATCAAATTGGGGCCAGCCAGATGACAGTCTGGAGAACTGTGCATGACAATGGTTTCTACCTTTTTCACGTGCAAAATGTCCAGGCTCTGCAACCAAAAGATTACTTTGCACATGAAAACTTCTGCAATTGGCTGCTTCAAAACCAGGAGCTGTGCACAAAAATTTTATTCAGCAGAGATGGCAACACGAACACAAGGAATATATATACATGTGTGGTCCTATGATAATCCTCATGTGACCAAGGAAACATTTGTAAACACCTGATTATTTAATCAGGAGTTGCCTGTCTTTGGTAGAATTCAATATGGAGGTCATTTTCTTAATTGGTTTCTGTATAGTACAATCTCCACCTGGATTACGGAACACATGAGACACCAGACTGCAGAACCAGTGACCAACAGAAGATGAGCATTCCATAGCCACCAGACATGGCATTGACTTCAACAAAACAGAAGTCATTGCCAACATCAGGAGCTACCATCCTTGCATAATCAGGGAGGCAATGGAGACATTCAAACACCCACACAACTTCAACCACAAAGATGGCTAAAAGCTAAGCAATGCCTGGCTTCACCTGTTTCCCACCAAACCACTGGGCCTATCAGGTTCTCAAACGGCCAGGTCCACAGTCACCTCTCTGAACCTCATAGGCACACAGCCACCACTTGCTTCCACATAATCACTGCAAATCTTTTCCCACCCAATATGGCCACCAGAATCTCGTCACCTCCTCCAAAAATTCCCAAACATCCTTTCGTCAACCACGTGCTCCTCTCCCAATGGATAGTAGCCCGCTCCTTCACACCAGCAATCAGGATATTTTATTTGGGTTTACACTTCCTTGATGTTAAACAGGGGATGGTGGTGGAATGCTACCTGTCATTCGAATGTTATGGGGGGTTTGGAATGGCAGAGTTTGAAGGTCCCCCATCCAAACACATAAATGGAGAAGAGGAAAATAGGGGTGTATAGTCCACCCTAAGCCACAACAGTAAAATATATCTGTAGGATACAGAAAAAACACGATGGAACAACAATTTCTTAAAAACAGTGGAGCTTCCATCAGCACAGTGAAGCCAGAATTTGCAGGCAAGGGAATAAACCAGTTTAATTACATGGTAAAAGGAATGAAGTGAAGTAGATATTAGAGGCTGAAGCCAGATCAGCTTTCAGCTCAGAAGTGCAGGTACACCTCCAAGTTCATTGCTGCACTGACTTTGATGGAATGCTCAACAATCAGAAGATTGGATCTGCCAAAAGAAATGGGAGCTAGTAATGACTTAAAGACCAACATATTAGGGTAAGGAGGGGGAATGTTTCTGCTAATGAGTGGAGGAGCAGACATGCCTGAATGCAATGCCTGGTGATTTGGGTTCCTGGAATAATGAGGAAGAGGATAACCATCTCCAAGGCCACATGATGAATTCTGCAAAAGGGACACCCAAACCAGAAGGGGTTAGGATTTCAGCTGCTAGCATTCCGTCAAGTCCCCATGGGGAACAGAACTTAAGCGTTTCTGACCTTAGGAAGTGACTGACTTGCATGAGGTACTTGCTACAGACATAGTCTTACCTGCCAAGTCAGTGGAAGTAACTAGAGCAAAGGTAGTAAATGAGAACCACACTGAGATACTAAAATCTGAGCTAAGCATAACAGTTTTTATAGAACCTGCAAAGATAGGAATCAAAGGAATCTACAATGCCCAAGTATGTCTAGAGTGTATAGGAGCCGTGAGTCAGCAAAGAGGAAACTAACCAGAAAAGCAGTAGAGTTAAATAGGGATAAACAATCGAAGAAGGGATTGGGTAAGAGAACTCAGGCACCCAGAGGGTATAGGAGAGAAAAAGGACTACAGTTAACCCAGAGGGCAAGGAGTAAGGACAGAACAATGAGATTGGGGGAAAGGGGAGTTGCAAAACACAGATAAGCAGTAGTACAGAAAAGCTGTGGAAAAAGAAATCCACAAGGAGTTGTAACTGAGAAGTTACAACAGAGGACACTGGGAGTCTGCAAGACTTGAAAAGTTATTGGGGAAGGAGAGAGTTGAATCAGATGAAATGCACAGCAAGCAACATCAGAGAATGCAAAAGTGGGTGGCCTAGAAAGAGATGATGCAAGACAAGTAGCAATGCTCAGGAATGGGTGTGTAGTGGCAGAGGTAAGTAAAGCTGTCTCAATGAGAGAGAAGAATTTTGAGGAACATGTATTCCTAAAACCAAAGGAGAGTAGCCAGGTAAAAACAATGAGAACCAAGTCTGAAATAAAATGCATTTGAGACACGTGAGCACAAAATTTAAGATAGGAAGTTAAATTAGGGAGCCAATCATATATGATGAATCATGCAGAGGCAGGTCAGTAGGCATGGTGACAGGAGAAAACCACATGGGAATGTTGATGAAGTTGAAAACAGGCAAGGAGAGGACACAAAGTAGAGAAAGAAACAGGGAGAAGGTAGGAAGCTCCATCTGACCACATAAATGCAAAAGTGGCAATTACCTTTAGTCATGTTACTACAAATACAAAACCTCAAAGTTGCAAAAAATCAACATGTTTATAAATGTCAGAATTAAAGTTTCATATGAGATTTGTAGCTATGTCTATTATCTAATGCACATTTTTATTAAACACAGATGTAGCATCTCATATTGAGGGTCACTTCATCCTCAAAGTTCACATTACTGCAATGATGGTAGAAAATCAAAAAGTTTAAATGTGAGGTAACATGCTGCTCATGAGAATCCACTGATTGTTTCAAAAGTTACTAGGATGGGATAATCACAAGGACATGATACAGTTAAGTCTATTTTAATATCACTTGCCTGTCTCCCTGGGATCCCTGCTGCCCATCTTTCATGCTACTCCCTGATGGAGCAACTGAGTCAAGGCCCATCTCTGACAAAGCACGTAAAGCTGTCAATGCCGCCTGAAACAGATAATATGACCACCAGTTATAACAAACTGCCCACTGAAATGGCAATGGGTATTCAAAACATTCACCACAAAAACTAATCACTGAACTGTATCCAACACATTTCACATCCTAAAATTTATTCTCATAAAAAATACCATAATTATCCTACCATCTATACCTCAGTCCCCAATAGTTTCTCTGCACGATTTACAACAAAAATTATGTATGCATTTTTCTCTCCCATGTGCCTCTTTCCACCTACCCCATCACTTTCTGAAGCTGCCCATGCAGTCACAGGTTTGATTTAAGTTTGTGTGAGTAATGGTAAGGCAATGCTCTGTGTCACTTGGATGGCTGGGTCATTCAGTTGCAAGAGATCCCTCTTTCCCAGGGAATAAATGTGGGGAAAATAAATAAAAGTCTGGACTGTCCACTGCAAGCTGCTGTTGCTGGCAAGCTAACAAACTGGCAGTCACTGATTTGCCACGTTAGTTCAGGCTATTGAATTAATTTCGAAAACCTTTCTGATGTCATCTGTTTGTTATTAAATTAATTATGAAATGAGGATAAAATTTTCCTATGTAAATTTATACAGATTTGTCAGAGCTATTGAAGAACACAACTATTCCCACTGAGAGAAAACAAACGTGTGTTCTGAAGCACAATTAAGCTGTGCTGTAGCTGTGAGAACATGACTGAAAACTTTGATGGGGCCTCCCATTGGTTGATTATATCATCATTCAGATTACTTAAATCCACTGCCAGGAACTGACTTCAAACTCATTCCCTGTCCATGGCTGCCAAGAAGCAAGAATTAAGAGATGGACACAAGATTTATGAAAGTTAGAATTTCAGAAAAATAAGTCCAAAAGACAGAGCAGTTACTGAGCATGACATAACTGCAGCTACATATGTGTTCTAACAATGCAACACAGGCTGTTGTGAAAGGGTATGTAATGGGCCAAACACTAACAAAACAGAGGCAATACATTGTTATGACTGTGTTAAATGCTGACTTGTAGAATTAGCATTTAACAACACAGGTAACTGGGACAGCAGATCAAGGCAGAGACACAGATGCAGACACAGTCAGACACTAACACTCAGAAAGATACAAGTTACAATGGATGGACACATCCTCATTCTCAGTATAACCATAAGCACTGTAAATTAAATCTCAAGCCATGCTCAGATAGCAAGTTCATCATGATTTTGGATTAGATAATTAGATTAGAAATGTGAGATGATGTAAAGTTAGTGATCAAGTAATAACACAGTTTACACATAATTTTCTATAGTGAATCTTGTAATATACATATGTACACAGTGAAGCCATGTATCAGTCCTGTAAGATGGGTCCCTACTTACGACTAATCTCTGCCGAACTCAAAATTCCAGAGAGGGTTAGATAGATAGGAGCTTGGATGGAGATAAGTTAAACATTCTAAATTATTCCCTTGCAAAGCCCACTCTAGCACAGAGCATAGGCTGAACAAGTTGGCAGCAAAGTGCTACTAAAATTAGCCACAACATAAATTGGTGATCAACGGGTAGAAATAGGGTGGTACATGGCCGAGGCATCACAATGACACAATTTAACCAGCTTAGTCCAATGTACAACTGCCAAATGGAAAGGATTACTCACCCCACTGAACCAAGCAACTATTCACTGAAGTTACATCTTCACTGTCAAATTCAAGGCACTTGCTTGTTGCTATCCCAACAAACAACATGCTTTCTGTCTGTACTAAGAAAATTTTATTTAATTAACAACACATGGGCTGAAATCAAATATCGCTTAGATATCCTGAGAGCTACTAATGCAGCTCATGCGGAAGTGTACTAAGTAAAAGTTTTTGAGTTACTCTACAGCAGTGGTCCCAACGTGGTGTCCGCGGGCGCCCGCCAAGGCTTTCTTTGGGTGCCCGCATTGATACGGAAAGAGGTTATACTGAATTATGAAGGCCGTTCAACCACAAACATTATAAAATCAAAGCACAGATCTCGACTTACTGATGCCCATCTTGACGATTGTTTGTGAGCAGCAACATCATCCTACACTCCCAAATTTGAAAAACTGGCCGATGAAATACAGTGCCAAACATCACACTAACTTCCCACTTGAGTAATAATAATTGTACTTTTGAAAGTACGTATTTTTGATTGCATGGTTTCTTGTATCATTAAATGTCGTGTTGTTTTGTGTATTATTTGGGGTCCATATCTTATTTGTCCAGAGAAAAGAAAATTTGGCTTTGTTAATTGGTTGGTGCCCGCCACGATCACATAAACTCCCAAATGTGCCCGTAGGCACAAAACAGTTGGGGACCACTGCTCTACAGAATGCTGCAAACCACCCACCTCCATCAGTCATTGCTCCCTCCCTAATTAATCAGTCAATAGGGGAAAATTCATGTGGACACTTTGTATAATTGAAAACTTATTACGTAAGACTTCAAGAAATAATATCTTGAGCAATCAGTCACTGGAGAATAGAAATAGCAGTGGGAGACAAAGCCTGCAAAACACTGAATATTAACACTGTTCTCGCACAGATGAGCACCCACAAAAACTTGAACACAGAAATTTTACTCTAGTGTTTATAAGCACTATTACTTGCTGTGTCTTGTACTGCAGCACTGGATTGTTTAAAGAAAGTCTCTGTGTTTGAGAACTGATCTCATCCCACTGTTTTGGAATCAAACATCAAGACAGGAGCAGAAGTTCCTCCAAAATGTATGTACAAAACTTCATGATACAAGCAAAAAGATATAAAATCAACATATTCTTGTAGTAATGTCTTTTTCATTAGTGGTATTTACAACAAAGAAAATAAATCTATTGTTTTTTTTTCTGTAGTGTCTGTGCATCAAGATCTCCGCCTGTAAGGAGATTTTAATAAACTTTTCTATCCAAAATTCTTGGTTCTTAAATTTAAATTACATATCTGAAGACTGCCTGAACCTCAGCATTAAAAAGAGTATGTTGTCTTACATTATTAATTTCTAACAATTCCACTAATACAAAGCCAGATTTTCCATTTTTCTCACACCTGATGAAGTTTCTTCTGTAAGACTGTAGTTTATTGATTTGGATGCATGTTTCAAAAGTTGCTTTAATAAAAATATTCTCTTTTCTTAGATTGTCACTGCCCTGCTCATTAACATCATATCCTTCCTTTATTGCCCCACTCAAAAATCATTTAACAGTTTCAGCTTTTCTCTCTTACTGTGGTGATACAGAGTACGTACTGCTAGAAAAAACTAATGCCAATTCTGTATACAGGTAGTCAAATGTTTAGTAACAAATAATGACAAGATATTTTGATATGAAAAGCAACAAATTCAAACCCAAGATGAATTGCAAATGCAAATGCTGAAGCTTCTGGTATTCTGAAGGCTTCATTAAATATGCAAAGGATTATGTCCTTGTAATAGCTTTAAAAGTTATAGCTTATATATTTAAGTCACACATTGTAATTTCTTCAACCAAGATCTACCACTTCAGGTAAATGCTACGACTAGAGGCCTACTTACCCTCTAAAAGCCAAATGGTGACTAACACACACTCACTCTCACTCGCTCATATATAAAACTGCTTTAAAAAATCAGTAACTCTGTAAGTTCCTATTTATGTTTTGTAAGGTACCTACTGTAAAGTGATTATTTCCTAAAACAGTATTCACCAACTGATCTTTTAATGAAGAAGTGTAGGATTTACTTTGTGGTACGGACCGATTCTTAAATATTATTTAGACAAGCTGGCCATAAACTAAACTTGTGGTCTGTAAAATACATGGGTGTCCTGCATTAACTATATATACTGCAACATTGTCACCACTGGACAAGCTACACAAATTGAAAATGTTTTCCATCTGTTTACTCACATAAGAAAAAATAGGGAAATAAATAATTTGTGAACAACTGTATCATACCTGATCGTGAGAGGCGTCAGTAGTCTGCCCAGCTCCATGACAGACCTGTGGTGGGTCAGTTGAGAGTGACACCAAGCTCAGGAATTCACTGTGGTTTCCCTGTAATAAGCATAATAAGCAACCATTAGCTTTGCAGTGGGTCTTTCTTTATCCGTCTGCATGTAACTCAAAAACTGTTCAACATATTTCCATATGGAAGTTTGACAAAGTTATTTTTAACACACACATTCCAAGTTTGTTTAAAATTGATGATAACAGACACTTTACAGTAAGTCTTACACATTTTCATCTGTTGGCAACTCAAATGTAACTCATACATAACTCACTAAATACTTACAGCTGTGAACACATTAAATACACATTCTGTGTCCAATACACTTCTATAAGTCTAAGAGTTTTCGAGATAATTAAGAAAAAGGGAAATTTATACTGTGTCATAACTCGTCAATCTTTCAACTGATTTTGAAAAAAATTTATACTAGAGGTCCTTACACATTTGCCCCACCAGTTCATACTATTTATAACAGCATATCAAAAGTTAGCATTCACAAATGAAAAATATAAGAAGTAACAGACTGAATGCACCAAAACTGTCATGAGATACATACATTCCCAAACAAATTCTACCTAATTAACTAGATGGCTTACCGAACTTGAAGGTTCAACACCGAATTAACCAAAGCTCTCCACCGTTCCCTGTCCTGGGCCAACAAAATCCAGTTGCCCTCAATTCCCATCTCCCATAGATCCTACTTGATATTATACTCCCATTTACATCTAGGTCTCCTCAGCGGTCTCTTCCCCACAGGCTTCCCAACAAATACCCGGTGCACACCTCTTGTCCCATCCATGCGCGCTACATGCCCTGGCCATCTCATTCTTCTCGACTTAATCACCCTGACAATATTGGGGGAAGATTATACAAATTTTTAAGCTCATAATTATGCAGTTTCTCCATGCCCCATCGTCTTCTCTCCTAGGCCCAAACATCATCCTCAACACACCATTCTCAAACACCTGCAATCCATGTTTCTCCCTCAGAGTGAGATGCCATGTTCCACACTCATACAAAACAAAAGGCAAAATTATTGTTCTGTATATTTTAATCTTTAGGTTTTTAGAAATCAGACAGGAAGAACAAATATTTTGAACTGAGAAGTTTCTGGAATTTAGTCTCCTCCTAATTTCCTCATGAATATCATTTGGATTTGTTATTGTTGTTCTCAAATATTTGAACCTTGTCACTTGTTATGAAAACAACAACAATAAAGCCTCAGAAACTTATTCTAATGGTCCAATAATAATAAGCTTAATCATATAATAAAGCTGTATTTTTGAATACATGATCAATCACTTGATCAAAGCTTCCTCCAAGAAGACATTCTGGATTATGATGCTACTCAGAATCGGTGGTAGATACCAACATTATGGAGAAACATACTGTATCCATCTACAGGGCTAAAACGATAGTGCACCAGCCAATAAACAAAGGCAGTATCCTACATAACCACAAGACATAATCCCTTGCTAGATTACACCATTCCTGCATACAAAACTCACTGCTGGAAATGATAAAAAGTGGCTTAAAAATATAACAGGGGCATGCTAACACTAACGGGAATTCCGTTATGGTGCAAGGCCTTGACATTTCAAACTAGGGGCTACTGCTACTGGTCCTTTAAGGATTTGAGTTGGATGGCTCTCAGGGATTTGAACCCACAAGTTTTAGGATTGCTTGGCTGATGGCCTCTGGAACTTGAAGAGAGAAATCACTTCATCTAAATGCCTCCATGATTGAAGAATGCAGGCTGTGCTCCTGGGAAATGGAGAGTTTATACAAGGTCCAACGAAGGGCAGGCTAGGGGGAAATGGGTCAGTCAGAGTTGAGGAATGAGGAGGCCAATAGGGAGTCTCCTAGCAGGGTGATGGGAGTGGGCCTCAACCAGGTGTGAGTAAGAGAAGAAATATGACCGTTTTTGGTGACGACTGGAAAAAGGAAATGAAGTGCCAAGCCAAAGAAACATCTAGCAGGGCATGAGGATGGTCAGTAGATAATGAATGGATGGAACATGGATATATAAGGGTGGGCACACTGGGTGAGGAAAACAGGAAGCATAGGAGAGTGGCCAATGGTTAAGATAGGGGAAGAACAGGAGACTCAGAAGAGTGCCAGTTTATGAGCACCCATCATCATAGCCCTAATTACAGTGGCAGCAAATAGCTCTGAAATGTTGGTAAACAACTACTAGACTACACACCTCTATAACCCAGAAGATACCCACCTTCAATGTGATTTCCTGCTGCCATGCCTTTCAGAGTTTTTACTGATGTCACTTTTCAAACAAATTAGTAGAATGCATGAAATACATGGGAATTTGTGTTTTAATGTCAATTAAAAATAATAGTGCTTCAATTATGGAATGATCTGAGTTATGTAATGAAACATGATAGACCTATGGAAAAGAAAACAATGTCAAATTAATCTATGTGTGGAAAGAAAATAAGAATCCACAAATAAAGTGTTGATACTATAGATCCAAACTCAATAATGTGTTGAAGTCATTTCAATTTCCATTTATGAAAATGATACAAATTAATATTTGTTGGCTGTAATTTGTATGATAGAAATTAATGGACAGTTGCTTCATACCTTTGGAAAGTCTGAGAATTGGACTTGGAAACCAAGCAGCTGGGCCAAGTATAGCAGCTGATCCTTTGGTCGCACCACCTGCTGCTGAAGCAAGGGTGTGGCCATGCCTGGTGTTACTGCTGAGTTCTTGTGATTCCCAACAGCAGCTCCTGACTTGGCCAGTGCTTCAGCTGTTGGAGAATTCCCTCCCTTCAGCAATTCCTTTGCTATTGCAGCAGTTGTCTGCAAGTTCACTCCTGTAATATGGTATAGGTTCTACTCTGAGCAGCCAAAAGCACTAATCAACCAGTTACATACTTTTATGTAACCTGAACAACTATTAGAACACAACTTAGCCCATTTTAAAACACCAAATGCCTGTCAAATTTCTCAACAATTTTATTTGTGACATTCAGTCTCTCATATGTTATCATAATGACCAATATGCAATGTACCATTTAGTATTTAACACTAATCTGACATATTTAACAGGTTTCTAAATTAATTATTTTCTAAACTGTCATGTATTGTATAATGCACACAGCAGTTATCTGTATGAATTACCATTTCTTCTCATACACTTACAAAAATATTCTCTTGACTGAACAATCCTGCAAATGCGTCTCACTAGACGACAATGTGGTGGTAGAACCCAAAGACTGAAACCACAAGTTCCATGCTGAACACATGCACCCTTCAAGTGCATGTGCAAATACTTCATGACACAACCACAGAAAAAAATGTGTTATGGTGCTGTCACCACAGACAAAAGTACAATGCATGTTTTACACAGAATTAAAGCCAATCTGAAGTGTTCAAAGAAACTTTTAACAAATGTATGAAGATATATTTTAAGTGATAACACTATTCGCTGGTGGTGTCAGAATTTCTGAAACACAGGAACTGTTGCTGATAGGACACTTGCATAGGCCAGGTGTCAAAAGACGATGATAAATTAATTTATGATGATTAATCTATCATCGTCTTTTGATACATGAGGTATCTCACCAACATTCTGTTCAGTGAAAAGGACTCCTATCACACAAGCAATGTCTTCGACTATCAGAACTATAGAATCTGCAGCAGTAAAAACAAACCTGTGCACCATAATAGTGTCTGTATGTTTGAGATAGCCCCAAAGCAAAAATGTTGTACAGTATCATGTCAGATCCCATAACTGGTCCATTCCTTTTCACTCAGGTTACATCACCTCAATGTTCTTCTGAAGGAAAACTGCATTTACTAGGACAGTGTAAATCAATGGACTACAAGATGATGATAGCCCCATATTTTTATGACATACTAAGAAAGTCTCAAGATCCTGCTTCCTCATTAAGTATTAGAAGGGGTGGGTCCATTCCACTGCCACTGACAAGTCTTGATTTATCTCCAGATGAAAATTTCATCTAAGATTGTGTCAAGGACGCTGTTTACAGTGCAAATTGAACACAGTTACGGACTTCTGACAAACAATTACGGTGGTGATCACTAGGGCCACATTTATGCTTGCCAAGGTCTGAACTGAACTGGAATACCACTCTGACATATGCAGATCTGCCAGTGGTGCTCATATTAATTTGTAACTAATTACATTAAAACTTCTATATTATTTCTCAGGCATCCTTTGATCCAGTCTTTTCGCTCCTAAGAGCCCTGCTTCCATGCAGCATGACCTGCCATTCCTAATATATCCAGAAAATTATTCCTACATGTCTACAGAAGACAACTTTTGTCTCTGTCCCTGCCTACATCAACTCTACCAGTGAAACAAGAAGAGACTTTTAAGAAAGTCAAAAGCTTTTATACTTTTAAATTTACAGCTAGCACAAAGAAAATTTACATATTTGACTCCGCCTTTGGCACAGTAGGTGACATTAATGTCAGTAACAAACTAACTAATTAGATGGCTTAGGAAACCTGAAGGTTCATCACTGAATTAACCAAAGCCCTCCACCAGCCCCTGTCCTGGGTCAGAAAAATCCAATCGCCTCCAACTCCTATCTCCAACAGATCCCGCCTGATATTATGCTCAAATCTAGTGAGCAATTATTTAAGTGTTATTATTTGTTGCCTCAGGTACAATAAATGATAAATCATTATATTGTTTAAAAAATCCACTAGCTAATGAGAACTGAGATGAAATCAGTAAAATTGTTACAATAACAAGAAGAGAAAAGACAGACTGAACAGCTATGTATTTCAGCAATATTTGGATTTACAAGTATCCATTAGAAAAATCACTTGTACACATGTCTGTGTGCGTGGGGGGGAAGAATGCACATGCAAGTGTATGTGTGTCATTACAAATATAAATATTGCAGCACAGAAAGCTACTGACCAGAATTCTTAGTTGGTGTATGAACATAGCTGCCTGTAGTGTTGTCTGCCATAAGTAAGAGACCTGGTACTAACTGTCGCCCACTGCTTCCACCAGCTGGCAACTCAACAACCTTCTCATCTTCTAGGAATGTGACCTGAAATCATTGTTCATAAACAATAAAGTTATATGGAAAGATACTGTGAAACAGAACTTTAAAGAGAATATGTAATTACCAAAAACTTATATCTGTGACTTGAGAGTCCACCAAACTAGAGGCATGAGCACCAGAACAACTAGTACACTAGAGTGGATATTGACAGACAGTGTCACTATGGTCCCTTGCTCTGCACTTTGATCAAGTGATGCCAGATGTATAGCAGGTTTGAGTTTGGCAAAGTAATGAATTTGGCAAGTATGATTTTACTTTATATCCTCTGCGTAACACCATCCACCACTCAGGTGTGATCAAAGATTCAGGGGTTTAAACATATAGTTCTTTGTGGTGCTAATTTCACATTCTTTAAATGCAATATGCTTTAGATACATGCTAATCTGAGTCCAATCTGAATTACATAGTAACTGTATATCTGTACCTAGTTCAGCAGTGTTTTGTCAGCCAACACTCGGTATGAACACAGAGGTTTCTGCTTTAGGGCTTTCTTAGTTTCTTACACTGGCCACCCATTCTGTTTTTAACAAGAAGTGACCCATCATGCAGCCTGGAAGCATTCTTCACAGGTTGTGCAATTCTGTCAAGTGCCTTCTGGGTGCAAAATGGGTCCAAGTCCATCACAGTTTCTTCTATGTCAATATGCCTCATTGTAAGGAATTGTGATACCCGGCTTTTAACATATGCCAAAAAATACTTCACTTAACATTTGTTGAGGCCTGGTTCTGGAGAAGCTAGGCACAGACAATGCATAATACTTGGTCCCCCCCCCCCTCTTGGGAACTCTCAGCATCAGCCCACCATCAGGGGATAGAAAAAGAAATGGCAACCAAGGGTTTTCCAGTTGTGAACAGGGCGATTGACTGTGATTCTTTCATGTGATTGATGTGTACAGCCATCTCTGCTGTTACGCGATAGTTGCATTCATTAAGATGCCGACCTATATAAAATCGCATAGTAAAAATAACCCCGGTACCTCCGCAGAGATTAAATTGGTCCTTTGAAAGTTTAAAGTACCAGGACTGAAACTGCATAAGAGCAAACCCGCATATGCAAAAGTTTGCATTTCACAAACAGCTTTTACTGATTCATCGATCTCATTGGAGCAAATTCGCGTTAATGAAACATACATAATTGCAGAGATGACTGTATTTATAATTTTTATTCAAAATCAGCGGTGTAAGAATTGCGATTTAGTATAAGAATCAGTATGAGATACATTGTCAAACATTATAAATAATAGTATTTTTTTTTCTTCACTTTTTGACTTGTTGGTTTCAAAATCGGGAGTTATTCGGAATCGGCGCAAATCGAGGGCTACCTGTACTTCCAAAACATTCCACCTTGAAAAATAGTGATTATTCTAATTGTTTTGGCAAAGATACATAAAAATAACACCAGTAGCTTAACTATTTCATCTCGGTTTGTGTCATTCCAGTGGCTGACTCTGATTTTGGTTCTAGGTTAGGTATGTTTTCTAAAGCCTGTTGGGCACACTGGCTTTTGTGGTTGTTTCTCTGCTTATTAGTTTGGAAGTTTAGGTGTAAGAAACAACTCAAAATGTTCCAGTGGGTTACTTGGAGTATCTAAATCAGCATTTAGGTCATGCTTGCCAAAACCCAGATATCATTTTCATATATGATTATGTTCTTTTGGGTTCTGGTGCTGTGTGGACTCAATGGTAGATGACAACATGTCAGAAAAGTATACTTTCTCCATCTTCAGGACTCAAGTGATAAAGTTGGGAATCACAAATGTACACAAATATAGTAAATGGGTAAAATTTCTGGGTGTGCAGTGAAAAGTGAATGGGACTTCAGAGCAGCAGTTTAGCCTGTACAAGATGGATCATGAATTCACTTGTGAGTACAACAGGTGATGTATGTATGAGAACATGCATAGTTCTCAGTTCGGATAAAGCTAAGATGACAAAGATGAATTACTCATTATTTTCACATCTTCATGATAAAAAAAAAGGAAAGAAAGAAAGAAAAAGAAAGAACACATATTGCCCTTCCTGCATGTATATTTTAAGCACAGTGCTATGGGTAAGGGAGTGATCATTCGTCATTTATAAAGATACACTAGTCAACCACAGTTTATTCAAGTTTGTTCAAATTAATGTGAACTGAAAGACAAATGTTTGCTATAATTGAGGATCATTGTTAACAAAGTTACTTAAAAATAACACCTGTCAGATATCTATCAAGACTTTCACCTTCCATTATGCGCAACAACATGGCCAGTGGTATTGCATTAATTTATTCAGAAACTCTCCATTTGAGATTATTTAATTCTGTCAGACATGTCTGAAACACTTAAATCACAAGACAACACATCGGGCTGGTCAAAGAAATGTTGCCATATTGAGAAATTATTCAATGTTTAAAAGGGTTAAAACACGCTCCTCAAACTGTTTACTGACTACCAAGCAGTAAATTTCTGAAGAAATTAATACTGTGCATAATGGAAAGTGTTGTGAATCAAGCATCAGTCTTGATGGAGACATTGTGATGGGTGTTAATTTTAAGAACTAACTTTGTTATAAAGTTCCTCAATAATGGCAAACACTTGTCTTTCAACTCACATTACTTTGTACGCATTTGAATAAACTGTGATCAACTAATGTACCTTTAAACATGATGAATGAACGCTGTCCCACCCTGGAATTTGATATTGATATATACAGTGAAACCTCGATGCATCGTTTTCGGCGGGGGTGGGAAATAAAAACGATGAATGCGGGAAAACGATAGATGCGGGAAAGCATTAAAAATTTAAAAAAAACAATGTTTCTCTTTCAAAGTTACTTCTTTTTACCAAAAAAGTCTTTAGTGGACAACTGGTTTGTCGAAACTTTACGTTTTAGACCAAACAGAGCACTTTCCACGTTCAAAATGTTTTCCTCGTCACGTTCACTAATATTAAGCGCATAAAAGAACAACTTCACTTTCGCCAATGCAGCGTGCGCTTCGGCAAAACTCGGCAAAGCTTCGGGCTCGCATTCGTCGTCTTCTTCTTCTTCCTCACCGCTCCAACCCCCTTTGCGGACAATAACAGGAAGAATGGAAGTACTATTACTGCCGAACTCAACGAAACGTAGCTGTAGAAGACACGATATGAACCAGAAGAATGAAAAAGTTTCGCTCGCCTTTCCTTTGTACTTATAATAAAAGCATTTGTGAAGAAATTCACACTGCACATGCCATCTGGCATCGCTGGAACGAAATATGAGTGCACCCTAATTAAAATCGTAAAATTTCTGACAATGGGCACCGCCATTCACTCCAACTATCACCCCTGCACCGCTGACCCTCATTCCAAAAGAATGTGCTGGTTGGGCGACATAACAGGTTACCGCTACTGTTTATTCCAAAAACATTGTGCGTCTTTCGGTATTAATTTATCTCTAAACCCAGCATTTTAAATTCTCAGGAACGATCATTGCGGGAAAATTGTGGGCCGGGACTAAGATTTTTGAACGATCGATGCGATAAAACGATAGTTCGAGGAACGATAGAAGCGGGAAAATGTAACATTATTTTATATGGGATGTATCCGGGACCGGAGAAAACGGACTATGCATCCGGGAAAACGATAGTTCCGGGAACGATGGATAGAGGTTTCACTGTATTACAAGTACCTGCTAAAATATGCATTTTTCTGAATTTTAAATATCAGTATTATATGACTGCTTGTATTGCAAATGCACTGATAAAAACCCATTCTCCTAAAGAGTAAAATACCATACCTTCCTATTTTTGTCCATATCCTGGTTGGTATCACCAGTCTTGATAGAAGGCTTAACAGGCTGGGCTGCTGGACGAGAGTAACCCAACAGTTGCAACAATCCCTCAGCTGCTGCTCGCTTAGCCAACTTCTTATTAGGTCCTGTACCAGTGCATGAATGCTGCCCGACATGGACCTGCATTGTACAACAAAATAATCATGGCATATACAGCATATAAAGACTGTGTAAATATTAACATAGAAACTATGCATAATCAATCACATTTAGAGAATCAAAAGTACCAAAGAAGTCAAATTATTAAGTAACAGAATACGAATATATGGACATATTTTAAGAATAAAGAGAGAACCCTAAAAATGTTTTGAATATGAAAATAAAGAGAAAATGCCCAAGGAGATGGCAATCAAAATGGGAACATGGGAAAAACAAAAACAGGTTAAGAAAGAGGACACACAGAAGACACAATATGGGAAGATATTGAAGAGGATGAAGTATGCAGAAGCAGAGATGAAACGGTTTGGTTGTTACATGACACATACAGTCAGAACATCTTATGAAGAAGGATGCTCACCTCCATAACAAATTCCCTACGTCGAGGCACTCCTCTCTCTTCGAGCAGTGAGTAAACAGGCTCACGCTCTTTCTTAGCCTGCTGGATCTGAATCAGCCGTGAGATTGGGTTGATATCTTCACCATACTCTGGCTCTGCCTTCTGCTCCTGAGGTGCAATCAAATACAATAAAGTAAAAATTAATTTTGGTGAAATGCATCACACTGACCCCAACTCAAGATACATTTTCTCCATAATATTATCAGAAACCCTATTGAAAGGTATAATTAATCATGTATTACTTAAGCACCATGCCATGACAATAACAAGTGCTCTATTTTTTAATTACAGTGAGGTCAGCCCCATGCTCCACTGACTTGCTTGTCTGCATCAGCCAGGACTCAAACCTCAGTTGATCAGCCCATACCATCGTATTTACTGAGTGATCAATAAGGGTCATATTAAATTAACACTTTATAAGCCTGGAAGCCAATTATTATGCCATGGCAACATGTGCTCAATATTTGGTTACCACAGAAATCTGATGCCAAGAAACCTTGAAGCTGATGTCATAAACTCTCTTCTTCACTCATTATTAGTATCATCACAAGAAGTTATTCTGGAAGAATTGTAGTACATGTAACTTCCAGACAGGCTGTACTCCTCTCTTTCACCGACACTTGAAATCGGAGGATAAAGTTTATTATGAGAATTAGTGGGAAGATAATTCGTTTGTTTTTATTATAATAATTTGGTAAAACATTGTTGAACTGCATTTGCAAAGTTAATTTTGATCAGGAAAGAGGCTGGGGTTTTATCCAATGCCAAGATTGCCAGGTCAGCAAGTGATGCATATAATCCATATTGCAAGCTAAGATTGCTCTTTTGCCTCTGAGATGCTGTGACAGACACATGTAATTTGACATACAGCCTTACTACCAGTGGAAGCCAGCAGCCTCCAAGATGGAGTATCCAGACTGAGAATTATCTGATGCTTTGCATCATGCTTGCAAACAAGTGAGTTTATTCCCTGACTTATGAAGCTGGAAAATAGAGTACAGCGCCAATTACCTGCGGCCCAGTTATTCATGGAGTGGACATTACGTGGTCTCAAACTGTCTCTAGAATGTACTTATATTTTTCTTACCACTTGCAACACTCTTATATTGAGTGTGATTTTAATCATTGCCTCGACTTAAAATTTACAATGAACAGCATACACTATCATCTTTTGGCATATATTTATAGACACAATAATACTAAATGAACATATCAATTTGTGTCTCTTTCCATGTTTATTGTAATAACATTTATAATACTGCTACTACTACTAACATTTCAGTGGGTTGCGATGCAAACATAAACATATTCCGGAGGTAATTCAGATGCTCAGTGCAACTTTGCTGCTATGACTGTGAACTTCTTTCACAAAGACGGAATTGTGCCACAAAATAAATGCAAAAAAGAAACTTAAAGTGTCGCCAATATGGTGAACAATTAATTGGTGACATAAATGTCAAAAACTAGACAACAGTGTAGCACTGGACAACTTTACTGGTGTGGATAATGATACCACCGTTGTTCAAGAGCTCACAGAGGGCAAAATTGTGTTAGAAATCTTGATGGAAAGAAACAGGGCATCTGACGACAACAACGACAATGTGACACCAGAGGACAAGCAAGATGATGATGACGGCAATGATAAAAATGTCATTACTATTATTGAAGCAACCAACATGGCATGAAGTCTTCGGTGCTTAGTAATGACCAGGAAATATGTGCCGGACTGTGTGTTACAGTGAAATTCTCCAAAGAATTTACCAAGAAATCACTACTAACACAAGCTATGCAGAAAAAATGACCAACTTGTTTATGAAGTAAACATGGTAAGTTAGTCTCTTTTTCGTTTTATACATGTACCTAACTATTATTCTGACATATGTAATGTTTCAATGTAGCATTTAGTTACAGTAAATATAATTTTGCCACCTGCATGATTTCGTTGTGCTAACATTTCACTGTACACCACTGGTACAGTCTATGGACCATGATGTAATGAAACCATGATAAGACTGTATAAGAAGGCCTTGATGATGTACTTGATTATGGAAGAAAGAAATACCTTTTGTTTTGTAAGTTACTGACAATTAAAGGTGCTATTTATAGCAAGACCCAATGCACTTTTTTGATAAAATGATTAAAGATCAGAAACAGTGTTTAATCCAATAATTTATTTTGTTGTATATCTGTTATGTAGGGTCAGATTAATAAACTTGGCACCTTTGGTAAACAGTAACTGAAGCCCACAAGTACAAGGTGGACAATATGCAATTGCAGTGGCGAGGTTTACTAAATTCAGGTCAGATGCTCCATCAGCTGTCCTACCTAGAACAAGCTGAGGTTTGGCCCACTGGTCAAAACTTGGGTTAGAACAACATTCACACCCCAGGTCTGATCTTATGGGGAAAGGAAGTGATGGAGGAAGTGCTCCAAATAAATCCAGAGGGAATCACAAGGTGAAGCCCCATCCTAAGTGTTCAGATAATAGGAGATGGCTGGACAGGTGGCACAAGAGGTAGTGCGAAGTTCAACAGACTAGAGGAGCAAGTGCATGGCCCAGAGGGCTGCCCTCATCCAGGACATTACAAGAGGAAGTCTCAAGTAGTAGCTAGTAGTGGACATTGCAAGTGATGACTTCAGTTATTTGGGGGGGGGGGGGGTTTCCCCTCTAAAAGAGTAGTTATTTGCAAAGTTCAGCCATTGTGACATTGTTGTCTCTCAATTTTATGACACCTCTGCTAAGGGTGTAAGGTTAAGCATTTTAGAGACTTCAGGGTACTATTTACTAGGAGTGGATTTTCAAAATTCATAGACCAGACAAACAAATAAACCACCCTGCTACAAATTAACCCCCCACCCATCCAAATCAAAATGGCTATTGAAGTGCTTAGACAACTAGAAGCGTTACATGTGGAAATCAAACTCAAACTGTATGACTTTAAGAGCTGAGAAAGACATAAATTTCATTAATTTAGTACCTAGATGGTGTGGCAAACCATCTACAATGGCAGTTTTGGAATTTTTTACACATGACTTGAAAGTGTGTCATAAATGTAAAACCGGACAGATGAAGATGAAATCCAGCTAGCAACTTTATGGGAACAATATATTGCCAAACGTTTTCATATAAGTTGTAGCCAGTTGCATGAGTCAGATTTAACATGGAAGATGTTTTGAAGTACTAGTAATTTCTTTAAAAAAACTCTGTTAAAATCAATATTAACATGGAAGTATTAGAAACAGTTCTAGAAAACCAAACCAGATTAAACTCTAGTTCCAAAAATACTATTCAGAACAGACTGAATATGAGTCTCACTTAGATGTCTAAGATGTTTTATAAGACTGGCACCTTAAAAACATATTAGCAGTATGAGATTTGAAATATTCACAGCAGTTAAAATGCGAACAATCACCTTCTTGGGTGTGACACCTAGTAATTTGTAGGAGTTTGCCAAAACTAAAAGGACAGAACAGTAAAACATTTCTCCATCCATTTCATCAGGCAGTTTTGTTTTGCAGTTACATGGCACTAAGTTTCAGGTACAGAACCCCTTCACATACATAAAATTAATGTTAGCTAAATTTGACCTATATATTTGCATAAAGTTTTTTCATAGCTAACCTGCTGATATACCTTGATGAGATTACGTGTTTTCTTCTTTCCTGGATTGGCCTTACGTTTGAGACGAGCCATACTGGCAGCCATATTGGTGGGTGACTGAGGTGGGAGCTTCTTAAGTTCTTCCAACATCTTTTCTGCAGCTCGTTTCTTAGATACCTAAAGAATGACAAATGTAATCAGTTTCCAGAGCAAATAAGAGTTTAAGTGATGGTAAAATCACCTCTAGCTTACATATCAAGATGGAAATGCAATTATGTCAGTGTGCTCATTGAATGACATTCTGTAAAGTGAGACATCACATTCTCATGGTGGTGAAGATGTCAATGTTGTTCTGGGTTGTGATGCTGTGCATACTCATGGGAAGATACCCAAGTTTCTGAGAAACATGCTAATCCCAACTTCAAGGCTGAAAGTGGGGATGATGGTATGTTGGCAGTTTACATATGGTCAAAAAAGGGACCAGGCTAGGGGAAAATTAGTCAACCAAAGACAAGAAAACAGATGGGGGAGGGGTCTGGGCAAATAGGGAGTCATGAAGGAAAATACAGAAAGGACTAGGCTGGGAAGGGGGAGAAACAATGACATAGAACTGACCATTTAGCAGCAAACCTGATGGTGGACCAAAGGCAAAATTCAGACAGGACCAAGAGACTGGGAGATGCGAGATTTGTCGCAAAATGGCAGAGCCCATACCAGGAACAAACGAGGGAGGCTGGGAAATGAGAAAGAGGTAAAAAGGTGGCCCTTTACTTGGACGAAAAGGCAGAGAAAATGAAAAAGAGAATGTATCCCTCCTATTATTAAGACAGAATTCAAGGTCACTCAGAACCACAACTAGGGAAATCAAAACTGTAAATGTGCATAAAAAAGTTTTCAGGGAATGAAAAAGTACGAACAGTGGATAGTGAATAGATACATCATGGCTATAGAAGGGTGGACAGAAGGCTGACCCTCTTCATGTTGCATTCAAACAACATCCTTTTGATGAAGTTGGATGTAGTGTCAACAAAGGGTGAAAATGCTACCAAAGTACAATCCCCTCCAGATGAATGTGAGACTCTTATATGGACCGAGAGTCTGAAGATATTTGCTGTAGCTATTGCTTGGGAATGTGTTCCAAATTCCAGTTCTTATTGGAGATTGTCCAGACCAAAGAAAACTTTGGTCTTGTAAACCAGGGAGTGGAAAGCACAACCAGTTTGTTTGCCAGATGGTGATGAGACCTGGATATAAGTTCTAATAGTTCTTAGATAAAAGAAGACTGGACTAGCCTCCATTGGCATAATCATGATATCAAATTTCAAGAAAATTGTTCAGCTCACTGCAAGTTATATAAAAAATAACAGTTCACATGATCACAGATAGGAGACAGCACAATCTTGGCTGAAATAAATGACAAATACATGGACAGTACAGAGTGATCCAAAACTCTCACAACCCATTCTTGACACATTCCTTTTGTCAAAAAATAAATTACACTGAAATCAGAAAACAAGAAACAATGTTATTTTAAGTGTTGGAAATGTCCAATGCATGCATCCATTCTTTTCTCCATATCTAATGCAACCTGGTAAAGACTTTAATCAGTAATGTTTGAAATGCACAGCTCAATATTTTGTTTCACTTCTAATTTGTGCGGGTTGTCTTTGTACACGTTCTCCTTCAAAAACCCCCAAATGTAGAAATCCAGTGTGAATGATCTGAGGACTGATAAGGCCACAAGTTTTGAGAAATATTGCAACCACCAAACTCGCTCAATAACTGCATTGTTGAATATGCTGTGTGTCCTCTATTGCTAAAACCAGCATCTTGTTCAACAACTTCCAAAAGGAAAATAACATTAATAAACAATTTCTGGTAACGTTCAGCTGTTACTGTTTCACATTGAAGAAAATGGGACTAATTACCCTCCATCAAGAGGCAGCACACCACATTCTGACTCTTAAGGAGTGTAGGTATGTGGATTTCAGCAATTTATATTATGCTGTTTTGGCTATTAATCTACCCATTTAGGTGGAACTGCAGTTCATCACAAGAGAAAACTTTATCTATACCCTCTCAAATTATGTGTGTAAACCATTTGCAGTGCTGAAGTATTTTTCCTTATCAGGTTCCTTGAGTTTGTGTTATAACATGTACATGATATGGATGAAGTTTTAAAATCTCTGTAGCCTTATGTACACTTCCACAGCATAATCCACTCTAAACAGAAAGTTCTCTCAATGACTTTCATGGAGAGTGTAACAAAATTTGATGGATATCATCATTATTTAACACCGAAGGTCAAATGAAATTGTTTCTGTCCTGCATGCTTTATGTGTCATGGAAAGAGTTCACCAGACAAAATACTATAGATTTGTTTGGCACGGGACAGTTGGGAAATATATCCCTAAATTCATTCTGGCAAGTTAAGCGAGAACAAGATTCCATGTACACTTGCTATACTTGTGAAAAAAAGACATCTTGCACCTTGACTGTTTGAAGACAACTGACAGACTGGCACAAGCAGGTTACATGATGTGACCTGTGTGAGATCTTGCATAAACACAGTAATGTTGTGTTTATTAATCCAAGCTAACTATAGTGAATTGCAACCAAAAATAAATTGTTTAATATGGGCTTGATCGCTCAGTACATACATGTAAGGTGTTATTCATAAAAAAGAATAATATCAGTGCCATTACACCCATTACCTGTCACCATACAGAACACAATTTCAGTGAACTCTTGACTATCCAGGTTACTGAAGGGAAGGAAACATGAATAATAGAAAATATTGATAATCCAAAATCAAACCTCAAATCCTATCAAAATATTTTGTTTGGTGCATTCACAGAACTTCAAAAAAAAATACATTTCTTTAAACAATTGGCACTTATTTTGACAAATAGTTGTTATGATAACTTCTTTCTGTAAACTGTTTAGACTACTCCTCATAGCAAAATGAATCTCACTCTCATCCTCCCAATCCTCCTCTTCTTCCTGGTGTTTTGTGGCAGCACTGACAAAGTCTATGAGCCGGGATAGCTCAGTCAGTATAGTGACTAGCTACGGGCTGGACGACCGGGGTTCGATCCCCGACGGGGGCAGAGGACAAACTTTACTTTACTTTACTGACAAAGTCTGCCAGGTGCTGGAAACTCATTTCACACACATCTCTCTGTAACCATTCATCATAATCTTCATTGATATTTCTTTTCACAGCACACACCATGTCAAGAATTTTTTCATCATTAAGAAAATCTTGCAAATCATCATCTTCTAAATTTGCAAGAAGTCATCTCCATGATCAATCCAGCATTACCAGATTTATAGAAGACCATGCCCAAGATAGGCCACTTTTAGCATCCAACACCATTCTTTTTCCATAATGCTATTATGCTATCACATCCATCAGCAAGAGTTATGAGAAGGTAAGCCCAGTAGTGTTGTTTCATGGATGTAATCACTCAAAACCTACCCCAAAATTTTTGGCCAATTAATTCTACTGCTGATTCATAATATTAAAATTTAATTAACTTGATCTTCCATTTTATTGTCAGCAAAATCTCATGACTTTCAGCCATCTTACTTAGGATCCACAACTGTTAACTATCATTTACACCTAAATTCTTAGAGTGATGCACATGAAGAATGCAGTCAGCCTTAAAATGGATACATCTGCATACAATGTTTAAGCTACAGCAGACATGGGGACCTTTAACCTATTCACTAAAGTGACTGAGTGTTCAATTTCATGGATGCACACTAAATTAAATTGATTTGGCTGTGATTTGTGCTAGTTATACTGAATTTATAATATTCTAAACTTATTCACAAGCTTCTGCCATCTTTCAGGAACAGCTGAACTTGTTATTTCATATTCTGGACACAGTATAACAGAAATAAGTATTTATATCCACCGTGTTTCATTAACCTATTATTATACTTTAATTATAGTATCATCATTTAATTATAGTATAATTTTAAAATCTGTCAAAGGAAATAGGTTTGGATGTCACTTCTAAAAATGGTAACAGTAAATCTCAAAATGTAAAATTGCTAATAAAACAAACACAAATCAAATACAGTGAAATATCCAGTCAGGTGGGATAACCAAAACACTGAAAAGTAGGAATAAAAAGATTAATCCATGTAAAAAACCTACACACAGAATATTTGGAAAATGTAAACAAACAGAAAAACACTCACAACAAAATAATAATCAGATAAAAAGATAAAATATTCAGAATGCTTCCTACAATTCAGTTCATAATACTGTTAGATGAGCCTACAACTGCAGCTTGGTTGGCTGGGTAACTAACCACTCCCTATGGTGACATGCTGTGTACAATCTCAGGAACTGCATCGCCAGAAACATCATTTCCACAAAGTTTGTGAACCAAAGGGAAAGTTCAACAAAAACAATTTCCACCTATGCCACACTGGAACAGGTACGGCATTGGGAGCCCAGCTCGGTGACCAAGTGATCTAGACATGGCAGAAGTGATCGGTTACCAGTGTCAGGAAACCAGAACAGTATTATGAAGAGTGCAGTTATATTCAGAGAACTAGGTCAGCAATTTGTGAAGCAACAGAAATCAACGCAGGAAATCAATTATAATAAATCCATCATAAGTTCTTAAACAAAAAAACCCACTGTATCATCACTGATTATGTTACAATATTTCATCTTCACATTTCGTACATAAAACCTTAATGTTAAAAAGTACTAATGTATAATTTTGTCTGTTTGAACTACCTGCTGTCTCACTTTAAGGGTCTTCACACACAAAAGTTCTGAAAGAAATGTGTGGACTGAGAGAGCTCAAGTAGGAGGATTAAGAAAATTACATGACGAGCATCTTTGTAATTTTTACCCTTCACCAAAAATATTATTAAAAAAACTCAGTGAAGACATCTGAGTGGGCAGGAAGATAACTAATATGCACAAAATGTTAAAAAAAACTAAAGGGAAGAGACACTTAGTAAACCTGGGCTAATATGAAAATTAATTGTAAATAAACAGTGTGTGAAGGCATGGAATGGATTCAAGTGGCTCAAGACAGATCTTGGACACAGTAATGCCCCTCCATATTCCATAAATGTAGAATTTCCTGTTTGGTGAGTAACTATCTGCTTTACAAGGAAGACCTTGTGCAACAGAGTGAGTAAATCTCCCATGCACTCCAAGACCACAATAGTAAACCATTCCCATTTACCTTCTTGCCATTGCCTTCACCAGTCGTCACCCTGTCCCCAACTGCGCATTTGGTCACAAAGGTTCTCATATGTGGTGGTCCTTTCTCACTAACCACCTCAAAATTCACTGGGAGATTGCGCTTCAAAGCAATCTCATGAACTAGTGAGATAGGAGACTTCAAATCTGCATTAGGATCATTTTCCAAACCACAGGAAATTCCTGCAAAATAAGAAAACATTAAGCAATAAGATTAGAAATTTATATTCTGTATAGTACACAAGAGTTCCAAAGGTGTTCTTTATGCCACTTCTGATGAGTAATACCAAATGGTTACAACATCACTGACAGAAAGCAACAAAACTGGTTGATCAGCATGACAAACAGATACACGCTTCATACAGCCACTCACAAATGGAAGCAAAAACACATGCAACCAGTCTATAATGGAATTTCATAGATTGGGGAACTTCATTCTGTTGTAAGCAGATATCCAATTAATACTGGCACTTCCTACAAACACAGGATTTTGTACAGATAAGTATATGTACCCCATATACAGTACTGTATTTACTCATGATGCACAAATCTATGACACATTTTTAACTGCATAATATGCACTGTTTTACTTTTCCAAGTAATTTTCTGATATACAGGCATGACCTTCGATCAATATTTGTGCACGGCAAATTATGTAAAATATTTCAGAATTATTTAAATTCAGTGAAAACACCTTGAGGTTTTCAGAGCAGTGAGGATATTTTTCTTATTTCAACACCATGTAGACTCGTCTGCAGATGTGAATGTTTAGGAGAAACATGTTGTCTCTTTCTTCACGGCTGAAGTGGCAATGCTAGCAGGTGTAGAAATTTACATGGGGTTAGAGGAAAAGATGGCAGGGGGAGGGCCTACCAGGAATAAGGAATGAGGGGGG
>NW_019059838.1:192217-208712 GCF_000696155.1 Zootermopsis nevadensis | reverse complement strand
AAGGAGAGAGAAAAAAATTGGCCCCTTTCAGGGCTTACCAGAGAGGGTTGTGTTCTTGGTGAGAGCTTATTCCATTCTTTGAGGTCACAAATAAAAGGATTCCATAACCCACACCAAAGAATCCACCCCCTTATTCATGCTGTCAGGATGGAGCTCAATATCTATCGCTTCCCTGATAATATGGTCTGTGTCTCAACTTCTTTCAGCCCTATGTTCCCAAGAGGAATAAAAGGAATTAACTCTAACTAACTCAACTTCTTGGCCAGAACACTGGAGGAGAGACAAGGGTTGTTTCACCTGTGCAAAACGTACCCTCACATTGTTTGTTCTCAAAACACTCTGTTACTGCCATGACTTATGAACATGCGTTTATGATAAGGATCACAAACTGCACAGTAGCATGGAGAAATTACAAAAGATACATAAACAAAACACTGCACCACAACGCTATATTGTAATGCATTTCAATGGCCTACAAGCACTGCCATCTAGTTATGGCATAGTGTATTAGCTGACCATTACTGGAACCACTTGGAAAAGCGCTTTGTCATCAACTGCCTTGTTGATGGCATCTGGACCAAGCTCTGATAGTAGGTCATCGTCTGGTTTCAGTCCACATATATTATATATGGTCATTATGATGCATTTCAGTAGTGAATGCTCCTGGTGGTTGAAGTTGTGGTCAGGTGCTATTACCTATTTCCCAGCAGTACAAACTTGATTCATGCACAAATAATCCTAATAACATTCCCTTAAATATTTCTTTGCCCTGGCTACTAACTGCACATTGTTACAGATATAAGAACTTGGGAAAGGAAGGTACACATGAAGAAAGCCCACAGTTAAATATAAGCCATACTGCAAGGTAGTAACTTTAATGTACTACACAAAGTTGTGCCACAAGATAATAATTTTAATGTACTACACTTAATTAATCCTAACATATGATGATCTAAGCTACAATTATGTGCTCGTGGAGTCAGCCTGATCACCATTTATACTTTCATATTAGTGGATACTCTGGAATAACATCACTCACATATACAAATACCATCACATTTCTGTTGCGATATTTCATTATTTATTTAAATCAAATGCATAACTGAAATTATAACTATTATGGGCAGAATCTTCAAATTCTGAGCTAAAAAAAGTTCAGGTAACATATTTTACATCAGCACTAGCTTAGCTATTCAAATTTCCAGCACTCAGTACACTGCACAACCCAGTTCAAAATCTGTCCAAATGTCTGATGGGAATTGCAGGTTCTACAGAATTACAAGATACCATATTGCTCCTGTCACACATGATCAATATGCTTACTTCAAAAGTTATTTCAAAACAATACATAACAGTATTATGGGTCCCACCTCTGTTAAAAAGTGGAGATGTCTGCAAAAAGTTCCTTACCATTTTCTTGTATAGCCACATTGCAATGTTGCAGACTGTCTTCAGGCAATGGCAAAGACTTCAGCTGGTGTAGAGCTTTAGAAGCAGCATCATGACGAGCTGCCTGAGCAGTTGGACCATCACCCAGGAACTCTCGAGCTCCCACACGGAGAGACACTGTGAACACTGGTGGCTGAAATCCTCCAGGGCCCTTCCCATAATGATACCTCTATGAAAGGAAAATTATGACATTTCACTGCTTCTTTTTTTTAAAATTTGTCTCTCTAAATATCATAAAAAATATGGACGACATTTAAATTAATATTACACATGTTTCAGGTTATAGAATCACACACACAGTATTGGAGAAACAAAGTGTAACATCAATGAACATTTACTGTGACAAAAATAATAGGAACAGCAAAACACATTTTATTTACACATTTTAGTTAACACTTCACATTTTTTTTTAAATTTCAAATTGGTGTCCACCGTTATGTGGCATGCATAATTGTGATGGTCAAATTCATCCAACATTCTGTTCTGCAAGTCAATATCTACCTCAACAAATGTCTGCTGAGTGACTAGCACTACTCTTTGTCAATTTTAAAGGGTTATGACAATGGTGTGTTACAATCAGGATTACTAAATTCCTGGACTTTGAAGACCAGATGATTGACAAAATCCAGAAATTTAGTATTTTGGAGGTCTATGGTTTTGTTCTTTTCTGATAATAAGTTATAGTATGACTGTAGAACTGCATCAATTCCTCCAGATGCCATTCATACATGATTTTGACACTTCACTCCATGCCGCTGAAATGTTGGCGATCCCTTTCATGATGTCATATGACTTCCAGTAGTCTCTCAACGTGACATTATCAGACACTTGAATAGCCTCAGAAATTCCCTTGAGTGTTGTCCATAAGTAATAAGCCTTGAAGGTGGATATTGCTCCTTGATCCATGGATTGTAAAAGTGAGGTTGTGTTTGGTAGAAGGAGGACAATCTTGACCTCTAGGCCATTGGTATTCAAATCATTTTATATTCCATTTTTTGTTTAATTATTTAAATTTTAGGCCATAGTTTATCATTTAGTATTATAGTTTTATTACACTGTAGGGACCATCTGTATCTAGGAAGTCGGGCAGAGTCATAACTTATCACCCCCTCCAATCGTGACCTATGAGAGGCGCAAAACTGAAGTGGGCGTAAATTGAAGCGGCATAAACCGAGTCCTACCTGTATAATGTATTCTTCTCGGGCTACCAGCCATGTAAGGTGGTTTAATGAAGAAAAACCCAACGTTTTGGGAACAAGGACAAACATGGTTCTCGAAATGTTGGTGTTTTCTTCATTAAACTGCCTTACATGGCTAGCCTGAGAATTCATTATAATTGTGTAATATGGACATGATGCACACATAGTATCATCAGCCAGCCACTGGGGAGTAACACTGTTCTCACAGTGCATATCTTGACAGTACCTACCTCAAAATCAGGCCATGACCACTTCCTTTCAAATCTTTTCCAATTTATTATTTGTTAATCACCATATCATCTGATTCCACATAGTATGAGCTACTTACAGCATCATTAAAAAACCCATAAATAAATAGTTACCAGAGCTATGGCATTAAGTATCTTATAATATTTTCCAAATATGTGCAAACATAGGATATATGTTTGTCAACACTATGTCTTTCAGAAACTGCCAAAAGTAAAGTCCACTTGAGCAAGAGATAACCTGTGTAGACAAAGTGTCACTGCCATGGAATATCATCTTCCTTAGGGGGTTTTGTCACAACCCTGAAAGAAAACCTCTTACACAGTAACATTCTATCATTTGAAAGGCATCACCCAACTTCAGCTTTCCTCCTTGATGAGTTCTGCAGACAACAGATACTCCACATGAACTTGCTCCAGAGTTTTATCAATATGTCATATGCCCACCTTTGGCTTACGATAACTGCAGCCTGTTTCAGCAGATGTGTGTGCACTGTACTTTTTTTTGGAGGGGGGCACAAGAAAATTAGTTTACGATTAGCACACACATATGCTTACCATATTTCACAAGTAATCAATGTTGCTGAATACTTCTGTTCAAACTACAACCCAGAACTCACATTTTCTACATCACCAAAAGCCACTTTAATTAAAAACTGCAATGCCACATGACACAAACATGGAGGATTCAACCAGCACCAAACCTTCAGTGTTAACCAGCACTTTATAACAAACTGTGTTGTGCTATTATTGTAATTTTGGTCACAATGAAAGATCAAATATATTTTCCTTATTTGTGTGCCTTGTACTGTACATGTGCCCTGAAAACTATTCAAGATCTGTAACTAATAGTTTTGAAACAATAATCACTTCACTGTTACCAAAGACACATCATTCATTGTCAGTCATTACTCATTGATCATAGTATTCTTGATATCTATGTAATAATTAGCACTATGCTGAACACACATTATACATATACCAAACACTGTAGGTAAGTAATTAGCACTCTAGTCTCATACTCAAGAGTTTCTGGATATAAATCTTGCTCAAAAGATCACTACCCTGAGTTTGTGGTTATCCTCATTCCATCCAAACAAGTAATGGCAGGCCATTATTGATTTCTTCTACAACCTTCTCAATACACAGTTCACAATCACTTATCCATTTCAAGGAAACAAATAATTAACATTAAGAACCCAATGTGTGTCTAATTAATTTCTTATAGCTTCCTGCATCCTGCAGAATTTCTCTATAAAAACAAAAATTCAAGACACATCACTGTATGTTTGGCAGAACAGTTTAATCTGTAACAGCGAAACAGTTACACCTAATTCTTTTTCAACTCTTAAAAAATTAACAACCCGATCTGTGTGAAATGCAAACACAAAACAATGAAATCAAGTTACAATGAAAGTAGTTCTTTCAATTTTTATGCAACATATTATGTAATAATGGGAGCTCAACTAGAATGATACCAACCAAAAATGTAAAAAGTACTAGTATTAGCATAAGTCCTTTCTGTGTTATTTATATGAAATACAGTCTCCAACTGCTAAGCATATTTAACAGTACCTTGGCAAGAAAATTTCTTCAGGATTAATACAAGGAAAACATAGTAGATCTACACATATTTTAAACATGCTAAAGATGAGAATGGATTGGAACTTCCAAAACTTGGGCTTTTGAATCCCAAGGGAGTGTACCATGTGCTTCAAGGCAATGAAAAGTATTTTAAAATTCTCATAACAAGTCACTGCATATAACAGCACCCACTAACAGAATACAATAATGTATCTGAAACATTTTAGAAATGGGTGCAGCTTTCCTGCACTGTACAATGGTCATTATCAGCACTTTTGTGTTACCAACTGTGACAATACAATTTAAGATGAAGTGAAAGAAGGACTGGGTACCTAAATAATGCAAGTCGCATGCTAAGATGCCCTCCTATGTGAACAACATGCAGGGTAGTTGTAATGGATTCCCAAAAGCTTTCACACCTAAACAGTATTAGATGACATCAATCTTCAGCCCTTAATATAAGTTAAATAGGTTGTGAAATCTTACTTCCTTACTGCGTCAATAACCTCCGACCACATTTATAGCCCAACAACCACAAAAGATTGAAGTTCGTCATACAGATTGTGAGAGGGGCACAACACAGCTGTGTACACAACTCATTTTTTAATTTGATGAAATGTATCTACTGGCAACTGAATTCCTATTTGACAGACTTACCTCAACTTGTTGCTTTTCATCTTCTGGGTTGTAACACCTTGTGGACTTACATGTAAATACCAACGTTTCTTCAAAACATACTACCTTGATCTTCAGCCCTGAAGATAACTGGCTAGAAGACCACATGGCATTAGAGCCCAGAAGACTGGCATCAACATCTTCACCACTGTGAGAACCTCAATCACTACCAGAATTTCCACTGAAGGCTGAACTCATCTCTACCGCAGTTCAGCAAGGAAAGCAAATTTCCATTCAAGAATTATGCTATGTTACCCCTTAAGACTCCATGCACAGCATCATGTAATTAACAGTGATTATACAAAACACAGCACATGCAATGAAAAGGTTCATAACAAGTAACCAACAGATACTCCTAGCATGGAGCTTACACAAACTTCTTCCCCATAAGAATCTACAAACCTGATGAGAAGGTTATCTCAAGCACCTCATAGCAGAAGAGTCTCCTCACCTACTTCCACTTCATATTTGCAAATCAGCATAAAAGGCTAGTGAATATGAATGATTGTTATTACAGAGTTTGCATCATTACAATTATAACCTTTGCTGTAACAGTGTGGAAATGACTGTTTCAAAGTCTAAATAAAATCTCTACCATTCTGACTAATTGGTGAAATTTAATTTTGTAGCAGAAATATGCTCAGATAATTATATGCTTGGCAATGAAGACAGATGTGATTATCAGCTTAGATAAGAGGTCATATTACAACAGCCAATTGTATCTAGTTACAAAAAAATTGTATGTTCCAATTAAACCAGTAACTCATTACTCATAACTCACACTTCTCTACTGTACACTTAATTATGACTAGGAAAGCTTAAGTCAGCAAAGTGAGTATGAGTTCAATTCCCAGCAAGGTAGTGCAACTTCGCTCTACCTGGAAGCCATATAGCAAGCAGCTAACCACAGTACATCTGAATTCCCAGTCCAACCACTTGCCTCTATATTAATGCAGGGGCAGAAATGTTTTCCTTTCCATGATTCAGACTGGTTGTGGGGCCCATCAAACCCAACCCAAAGAGTAGTTTCCTTCAGAAGATAAAATGGCTGGAATATGAAGGTGACTCTCGCTTCCATCTAGTGCTTTGGTCTAGAATTCATGGACCTTAATCTCCATATTTCTTCTATTCCCCCACAGCACAGTCCATAGGCACAGACACACATTTTACCTTACTGTATTTTATTTCTACAACTGTAATTTTTGAAGGACTAATGACCATCAGGTTATAATGTTTATGTCATACTATTCTTTATCTGCCAACATTGGTATAATACTCAAGGAGTCATCAGTCCATTAACTGAACCTTATTCATCTTCACTTCTCAGATAGCCTAACCAATGAAACCACCAGATCCTAAATGCAATATCACTGTTATCCACATTCCTCACCCATGAATTAGTAAAAGGTGCATTCACTCATTCTACATATAGCATGGAGCCCAGACATGCAGTACTGCTGTATCACTAACAAATCACAACACAAAAAATTTCAAGCAATCTGCATACAAGTATGCCTATGGTGACCATGGCTTGCAAGCAAGACAGCTGATACAGTAGTTATAATTTATCTTTAAACATTCAAAAGTATATTTTAAAAAATGTAATTGCTGCACAATGATGGCATTTAAGGGACATGTAGTACATAACATGGTGTTTCAAATGCATGCTTCATTGCTTACATTAGCATGCACTGCAAATGCAGTAGTACAGATGCTGGTGCAAGTGCAGAAAACTAATTGCAAGTTGCAGTTTCACAAACCCAAACCAGATGACAGCAGTGCAAAAATGGTCTTGAAGAAAGTTTGGGCTGAATCCATACATAACTATCTAACTAGATGGCTTACCAAACCCGAAGGTTCATCACCGAATTAACCAAAGCCCTCCTCCTGGGCCAACAAAATTCAATCTCCTTCAACTCCTATCTCCCATAGATCCTGCCTGACATTATCCTCCCATCTACATCTAGGTCTCCCCAGCGGTCTCTTCCCCTCAGGCTTCCAACCAATACCTGGTGCACACCTCGTCCCATCTATGTGCACTATTCTGTGTGTGTGGGCAGGCGCATGCACGCGTGTGTTTGTGGGCTGGCGCGCGCGCAAACGGTTAATGCAGAGTGGTTGTCTCTGCAAAGGCAAGAGTTGAGAGTGCCCACTTCTTGCTGAAGCAACAGTGCAAACAGTGCTACAGACATTTGTGTGCAGCCTATGAAAGTTGGCAAGATGTTTCAGCCAGGAACTCACCATTCCTCAGCCAATGGTGTGGGAAAATTGTCACAAAGCATTTTCAGCTGAAGTGCCAGGGAGACAGACTGGCAGACACAGACCAAAAGCGTGGCCTCCTAGGTCCCTGAATCAAATTATGTTAGACTCCTTGTTTGAGGACATGTTAAGAAGACTGTCTACTTCCCCTTTCACCCAAATGCCCCAAAGTTTCATGAAAAGATTCACATCATGCTTGTGAATCAGCTGACATATAAGCATATCAATGCTTGGACTAAGACTGATTATCATCTCGACATGTGGAGAATAATCAATGTGGCAATCAAACAGCTCAGAGTTTAATGAATTCCTGTCAGGTTAACAGCCATGTCAGGTGGTTTAATGGAAAAAACACCAACATTTTTAGAAGCATCTTTGTCCTCGTCCTCAGCGTACAACTACAGTACCCTGAGGACAAGGACGAAGACGGTTCTCAAAGAGCCGGTGCTTTCTCCACTAAACCACCTGACATGGCTGGTAGCCCGAGAAAAATTCATTATAATACTCGGTCGCCATGAAAGCTTCAGATCATACATAACTGAGAGTTATGTTCTACAAATTCCATTATCTGGCATAGTTTACTTTTATCAGAATAATTTATAAGACTGTAAAGAACATTTATAATCACCCTGCCTATATTATTGACAGGTCACATTCCGACTCATATGCAAAACTCCATCCACACAACAATAACCATCTGTTGCTAACCTCAGGGCAAAGAAGGATGAAGTGTTATAGCCATAACCTTTTTTGTGATAAACTGCACAAATGAATCTTCCAAGTCAAACTGTCCCAAGGAAATGGAAAATTTTACTCAGGCCTAACTAATACTGTTCAAACTGAAGTTTCTCAATTAACTCCTTCAAACAAAATCTTCCTTTATAAGTTACTGTCACTCAGCAATCACAGAGTTCCCCACACTTTATGGAAACCAAAGGTTCATTACCATATTTGTAAGTGGTCACAAGTGGACCTTGTCCTCAGGCAGAAATTACTAAAGTGCAAAATAAATAGAGATATGTAACATTAACCTTGTTTCTAAGCACCACAGCATAAAGACACACAGGAGGTGTTAAGGCACAAGCTGCACACATTCTAGGCCTTCAGCTGGACACAGCACAGCCCTAGTGAAAGCCTGGACATGGTATAACACCAAATGCCAGCCACACACTTCAGCATTAAAATTACTGTGGCTCAAAAATGATTGTACGTAAAGGGTTAATTAAGGTGGCGTGCCGTGCATGGAAGCAAGGGAAGTATTGCTTACATAGTTGAGAAACAAAAAGAAAAGAATTCATACATAAATCATTCAAGTTGAATAATAAGGATTGTGAATATTATCATCTTCTCAAGAACATAGCGTGGCGAAGCAAGAGATCAGATCGCGGGCAGCAAGTGTCTTTGGAGGAGTTACCAAGTTTCCTTTCATTAATCTTTGTAAGAGTTCATCCCACCCAAAGTATCTATAGGAAACAATTCTGACTGGGTTGTCTATGCTCCTTGGCCTGTAGTGCAGAAGTGAAAGAATGTGTTCTTTCAATGGTGATGCGAAAATTAAGTGTTTATGTGACTTCAATTCTTGTTGGGTGTTGTAAGCATCTATAAGTTTTATTTAAACATTGTGTATGTATATTTAGATGGTGCAGGATCGTATTTGTGATTGTATTTTGAAGTATGTTAAACTCGAGAAAGTATATGAACTACGTGCAAGGGTAGCATTTCTAATCTTATGATATAAATGGCAGGGGAGTGATTAGACTACATGCACATCTAATATGAACGTTGGCAGAGAACCTTCATGTACAGACTGTGCAATTGAACGCCTTTTAAAACAGGGGTTCAATAGAGGGACTTTTCTGAAAAGAAAATAATTATAGTAAGAGGACTGGTGTGAGTTGCCAGAACTTAAACCACAAAAAAAATCATGTGTGAGGAAATTTAATTTGGAAAAGTATTCTAAAACAGAGTGGCCATCTGGTTGCCGTAACATAGGAAAATTGTTTTGTTGGCCATGCCTGTTGTTTCTGAATGAAAAAATGTATGGAACAAGACTGGATTTGGTGATTTCAACAAACTTTATAAAGCACTGAAATGACATCAGAACTCTCAAACTCACTTTGTTTCATCAATGCAACTTGTGATGTTCGGCAGGTCTTGAAATGACTGTCACTTGACAATCAAAAGATACCACGGCTTCCCTTACCGAAAATAGTACTGCACACCACTGGTTAAAATTATGTTGCCAACTGGAAGATCATAAAATTCACTTTTGGCAGTATTTGATAAAATGCTTCTTACATGCCAAAGTGACAATTTGTGAATCCACTGTGAGAACCCCCTAGCAGTAAGCATGAAAGAAAGTGGTATAGCAGTTCTAAACTTAAAAAAATTGTACTTCTATTCAAAATGTGCATATTCTTACCATATTGTCATAATGAGTGTAGAATGGGCCTCGTGAGATAGCATTGCGCCTATTTTGCTCGTAGTTTGGGAATCCACGTACCTTGCCAACAAAACACAACAAAAACTAAGAACTCTGAAAATAAAATTCAAACAACATACAAAGCAGTAAACATTCCAAAACTGATACCATGCTGAATCACTTTACAAGGAACAAGTTAAATGCACCCAACACCTAATGTCTCCATGACAGCCAGCTCAGTAGTGTTATCACATGCCAACAAGTCTAGGCTTGAAAATCTAAATCAAAAAGTAACTTATAACACAAATTAAAGAAGAGTGGAAAGGTTTATTATAATTTGAAGTAAACATGCTTTCCAGATGTGTTCTTCACAATTCTCACTGTTCTTCATTCTCATGTATTGAAATTAAAAATCTATTTCAGTACAGATAACTGCACTGCACATGGACAAATATTCTTATGTTAAACAAAACTAATAACAGCACAAACTGGACAGAGGCAATTTATGTTTCCTTTCATTTCACCAAACACATAACTAACTCCACAGTGCAGAAGAATCCTTGAGAAGCCACGTCACTCGGCTAACCAAGATATTCCATACCTATGTAGGAAGCTGAAGGTTCATTAGTGTGCGCTCATAATAGCACCATTAATCTCTATCCTGAGCCAAACGAGCCCAGTCCACACTCTCACACCCTATTTATACCATTTTTATAGTACCCTCCCATTTATGCCTAGGTCTACAAGTGGTCTCAACCATTCAGGTTTTCAGCCTAAATTCTGTGTGCATTTCTCATACCATCCATGCTTGTTACATGCCCTATCTACCCCCATTTAAAAATAGCAAATTAAAGCTTTCCCTGCTACATGCCACAAAGGCACTTGCGGGAAGAGAAGATATGGTTCTTAATCTTGGCACTAGATGGGGGTGAGCAGTCAGCATCAGGTCCCAGTGGCTATTTACTCCCAGGGACAGGACCAACAGTAACCACAGCCCCTGCCAGAGAACAAATCCCAGTCATCCAGTCCACTCTACTGATTCAGCTGCCCTGTCCCCTATTTAAAAATAGCAGTTCTCTTAATCACATTTATTTCATGTCATTCACTGGTTTATTCCATAATACGCCTGTTTTATGATTCCTGATATGTTTCACATTAAGCAGAGTAGGTATAAAATTAAGCTTTCACAGTGACTGAAGCTGATGAAAGCCTCTCGGGTTACTAGCCATGTCAGGTGGCTGAATGGTGAATAAACCACATCTTCTGCAAACATTTCGAGAACAATCTCTGCTCTCATCCTCAGGGCTGATTCTTTGTTGCATACTCACTGATGAGAAACTTTCCCATCAGCAAGCGCACAACAAAGAAACAGATTTGTTACCCAGAAGCCCTGAGGATGAGAGCAGAGATTGTTCTCAAAACGTTGGCAGAAGATGTGGTTTATTCACCATTTAGCCACCTGACGCGGCTTGTAACCTGAGTCTTTCATCAAGTAGAGTAGGTGTTATATTGGACTAACACTGACCAAACTAAAATTTGTTCACATAATTTAGAGTACATCTCTAATAACAAATGTCATATAGCACACCTAGTAGTTCAATGGAATATTTCTCTATAATGTGTTCCTTTTAAGCACTCCATGCTACATATATAAATTTGTATCCTGAAATAACTTAAAGCATTATTTAGCCCTCTATTATATAAGTTTGCATGTAAATCCAATATGTACAAGCACTCCTAAAATCTCTGCATGCTCACTCAGTCTTGGCATTCCTATTAAAAAGAAGGAAGACGTTTCTTAGGCAATGCAAAATTAATGTAACATTGTCAGGATAATGGTTCAGAGGTTACTTTACGACAGCGTGCCAAATGAAATGTGTTGATATGATATGAATATGAGAGAAATGGGGAACCATTACAGCTAATCTAAATTTACTATCTCAGCATATGCCTGCAAGTACAGGAGAACTACAAGAAAAAGCTGTCACCAGAGCTAAGAACAGCATAATCGGACATTGGTTCCACATAAATCTGTTCAGTTTCTTTAACGTGAAAATCACTTTCATGTCAACAATATCTATGGAATGACAAACACATCCTGACCTCATCTGGCATATATTCTTGCTACAGCAGAGAAATATGCAGTCAAGAAACAAGAAAATTATTAGAATACTGGTGGTTTCATGTATGTGGTAAGTGGCATTCACACTCTTGCAACTGCATGTCCTTATTAATTTTCTCAGTTGTGACACCATGTAGACTTGTAGATACCAATGTCATCCAAAATGTTGGTACCTACCTATAGCCCACATGGTGTCACAACCCACAAGATCAGTGCTCTGAGATCTTCACCACTGAGACAGCCTCAAACCTCACACTGCAGCTCCTCTATCATAAACCCTGGCTCACAGGCAACAATGCCTTGTCCATATTTACATTCAGTCCAAAATCATTGTCAACAAAAGTACAGGTGCACACCTGGCATAAGAGGAATACATGTGGACAGACAATCTTAAAGCAGACCAATGATCATATTGAACCTACATGACACAGTCAGTCAGCTGTAATCACTTCAGCATAATTACATGGATGGGTGAATGCACATGTAAAGCATTATAATTTAAGTAAGATTTCAGGTTTTCAAGGCAGTGAGTCCGAAGACAGCTGTCTTCTATTACTACTTAATGTGAAAGTAACATTCTTTCATATTTCAGATCTACTAGTAACAAATTATCTCTCTGGTAACAGACCCTCAAGATTTGAAAAGGATAATACTAAACTCCACCTCAGAGTTGCATCCAGAAAATTACAGCCCCACAAGTTATATATATTATATGACCACCAATTCAAAGTCTTGAAAACTGCCACTTTCTGAGAGGTTCCACAATCACAATTTGTATTCACGTATCCCCCACAGGAGCTGCAAGTCCAACCCATTATTTATAATCCTCCAGTCACCACTGATTTGATCCCTTATAGATCAAAATATTTTCCCAAATACCATGTTTTCTCAAATTTCTTAATTTACAGAATGACTGATGTTTAACTACATGATGGTTTTAGTGAAGGTGGCATTGGTGGTGGTAGTGTCCATGCCATTTGTCTTGATACCTTAGAAAATGAAGGTGAAAACTGAGGAAGGCTGCTAGTACGACATAGTCTGTGCATGCTCACCTCAGTCCTACCATCCAAAACAACATTTCTCCTCTTTATGGACAGTATGACCATCCTGTTATATAAACCAAGACATAACAAGCTGAGCAAAATCACTACTGTATACTGTGAATGCCAAGTAAACTTGGACAGCAACAGTAGCACTAGCAGAACTAGAACTAGCAGTAAACTCTGCAGTTGCAGTGGCTGAACTGAAGAAATGGGGTGGTGGAAGTTGTAGTGGTAATGGTAGTGGCAGTAGTCATGGTGGTAGTAGTAGTAGTATTAGAAGTAGTAGGAACAGCAATACCAAATTGGAAGAATACATGACAGTGACATCAAGTGAAATATCACAATCCCAAAGTTTCATAATCCTTTTTACAATCTAATGGGTACAACAAATGGACTACATAAAATGATGAAAGGTATTAAGATGAGGACTGGATGTTGCATGGTTTTACCTGATTGTACATGCCGCGGTAATTGAAATTATGCCCTGGAGGGGCTGGTGGGGGCAGGTATGCGTTGTGAGGTGCTGCGCTGTGATTACCATGATGGTGTGAGGGTTCCATAAAAGTATATACGGCTGGTTCACCTCGCTTCATCGCCAGTGCATTAAGCTCTACAGTTGGTGTGATGTTGCCTGATAAAGACAAAATCTTCAGCTCACTGCATATTCCTGCAAATGTTCTCAAATTACCACTCCTTGGAAAGCAAACAGCACAATTATATTTCAAATGCAAAGTCTACTGCTGTGGTTCTCAAACCTTTTACTAATGTGGAATCCTCCTAGTAACGAAACCCTAAAAAAAAAGTTTTTTAAAGTAATTATTTGTAATTTACAACCATATAGGCAGAGAGTAATTTAAAAGGGTTACAAAGTTCAAATATCTGGGAACAACAATAACAAATCAAAATGATACTTGTGAGGAAGTTAGGAGGAGACTAAATTCCGGAAATGCTTGCTACTTCTCAGTCCAAAATATTTTGTCTTCCCGTCTGATTTCTAAGAACCTGAAAATTAAAGTATACAAAACAATAATATTGCCTGTTGTTTTGTATGGGTGCGAAACATGGTCCCTCACTCAGAGGGAGGAACACAGATTGCAGGTGTTGGAGAATCGGGTGTTGAGGAGGATATTTGGGCCTAAGAGGGAAGACGATGGGGCGTGGAGAAAACTGCACAATGACGAGCTTAAAAATCTGTACTGCTCCCCCAATATTGTGAGGGTGATTAAGTCGAGAAGAGTGAGATGGGCGGGACATGTAGCGCGCATGGATGGGACAAGAGGTGTGCACCGGGTACTGGTTGGGAAACCTGAAGGGAAGAGACTGCTGGGGAGACCTAGACGTAGATGGGAGGATAATCTCAGGCGGGATCTATGGGAGATAGGAGTTGAAGGAAACTGAATTTTGTTGGCCCAGGACAGGGTCCGGTGGAGGGCTTTGGTTAATTCGGTGATGAACCTTCGGGTTCGGTAAGCCATCTAGTTAGTTAGTTAGTTATAGGCAGAGAGTTAAATCATGTCCACCCACTTTCATGGAACACGTGTTTATTTACATAATGTGATGGGTGGACACAGTTATTGGCCACAAGGAAAGCTAAAGTCAGGTACAATTTTGGAAACGGGCGCACTCTTGTTGTGTTCTGCATGAAGTCTATTTTGGTATTTAGTTTTGGACTAACACCTTGCAGAATTTAAGGTCCTTACAAAACTGTGTTCCACAAAGTTATGCCTACACTCCCAATCCATTTAGAATGCAAGATAGTGTATACACCTAAATTAATCAGCTCAAAGGCCTACAAGGTCTCAGTCAAGATGGAACTGAAGTTCTCCAGACTAGCAACAGTGAAGTTTCTAACCCCTAATATTGTTCAGTTCACTAATATTGATATTGGCATAAGTTAGAAAGGTGCACATCAGTCAAATAAAATTGTATAAAAACAGGATGTATAGGTAACACATGCTTTGTCAGTTGAAACTATATTTAACAGTGTTAAAGATAAGATGTCTAGGTAATATACGTTTAACCAGTTAAAATCATACAAACAACAAAACATATGTAATGCAAATGTTTTCATGGACAGGGGACTTTCATGTGATGATATGAGCAGTTATTAATGTCTTTCTTCTTCACCTCGGCCACTGCCTATTCCCTCATTCATCCGACACCGATGTCAGTGTTACCAATGGAACACCAACAGTGCTCTAATTCTGGACACTCCAAATGATTTGACGATCCAAATAACCATCCATATGAGCTCAGCATGAGTGCCGACACTTTACAAATGAATAAAGGACTTCAAATGAAATCATATTGGATCTTATACACCTTCAAGCATAGTAGCATTTATATCGAAATGGATGGTGATCCTCACAGATACTGCAGAGGTTAAGCTGGATTCTGAACTTGGGGTGACAACTGGGAAATAATTCCTTTAATTAATTAACATCATGAACTGTGTGGTGGTGAAAGTGATATAACACAAGGCAGTTACACTAAACTCTTATCATAAGATGAGTGCTGGATGCTTCAATGTAGACATTATCTGAGTTTCCTTGTTTAATTCCTCTCCCTTTCTAGAGTTGGTAAGAATGAGAAGGGCAGGCTAAGTGTGTGTGGGTGTGTGTGTGTGTGTGGGGGGGGGGGGGGGGGGGGTGTTTGCTGTTGAATTCATCTGGAGAGAACTGAAAACTTGTTGGTTCTCTGTCCAGGAAGCAAGTTAATTGGTTTTTGTATCAATGGCTTGTCAGATTCTTGTTTCTTTCCTTCCCATTGGATTTACTAATTACAATCGTTAAATTAATCCCCCTCTGTTGGAGGAAGTCTAGTCGAAGTATTGTATGAAAGGGAAAAGACTTGGACATAACCAACTGTCTGTTGGCCATGGTTATTGTTTGGCAGAATAAGTGGAAAAGAGGCTGGAGATCAATCAACTATTGTTCAAACACAAAAACTGTTAAACTGTCTGCTTGTTGCTATCATTAAATGCAAACTGTGGTTGTATTTTTATACAAACACAGTTTAATTGATATTAGTCATAAAAATCTTCATGGTAGGTTGTACATCCAAAAACAATTATGGACGTTCATATAGACGTGAGTCCGCAAAACCTTACTTTTCAAATTAGAGGCCTTCTTACAAGCTGAAAAGCCTGGTGAGAATAACTAGTGGCCGCGCGCGCGCGCACACACACACACACACACACTGCACAGCCGCATGTCAAATTACCTACTGCAGAGTGGTGTTGCATATTACTATTTATGTTTTTTTTTGTTACGAGAGTGAGTCAAATGAAAAACGTAAAAAAAAATTAATTTAATTTATTGAATAAAGGCGGTATAAAACTATATCATTTTTCTACATAGTCTCCATTTCGTTCAATACATGCCCTCCAGCATTTACGAAGTGTATGGATTCCTCTAAAAAAATTCTTGTGGTTGTCTGCGCAACCACTCATGCACCGCCTGCTGTACCTCTTCGTCAGAACGGAACTTCTTTCCTCC